>JAGVSP010001496.1:0-122199 GCA_022494985.1 Micrasema minimum
AACAGCTATCAGGTCAATTGCCTAAACGTCATCGTGACGGCCGACCATTCAATATTCCATACAGTTGACGCGTTATACGGGACAGTTTGCTAACTGTACTAACAGTTTTCTGTCCCGTAGAAAGTGCTCTTTACATTACTTTTATTTTATTTTTTTTTAGTTTTTTTAGTTTTTTTTTTATGAAATGAAAAACCCAACAGCTACAAAAATTAATTATAGTAAACATGAAAAAAAACAAACAGAATAAACCAATTTAAGGTTTTCACAACTAGAATAAACATAGGTAAAAAATAATATTCTCAAGAATAAAAAATAACTGGATATTAATTTTACATAAAAGTGAATTAAACTTAAATTTTAAAAATGCAAGCTTAACAAAATGTGATTTTACTCGGAAAGAGAACGCCGCACATCACCATGGTTGTTTTCAAATATGTCGATTCAATTTAATACTAACTACTGTAAAAATTGTTTCTTACAAATAAAAAAAAAACAAAAACCGGAAAACATGGCAAGGGGTCTACGACACAAGTAAGTTTGGGAATCTCTTGTGTAGAGTCACAAAATGTTTTTGAAATATCAGACGTACCTTTTTGATAATACGTTTTTTTTAACAATCTCAGGTTCGGGTTCCCGGCATTCTGTACTTTCGCTGTACTACTAGTAGGAAGTTTACGACAGAACTACAATAGGATGTAAGTATGTGGACCTGACTTGGAGGATGTACGGGAACTAGCTGCTGATCGCTTGGATTGGAGGCAGTTCGTGGAATCTATAAATCCAAATGGTCCCACATAGGGAACGGATAATGGTATGATGATAATGAAACTGTAGATAATATTTTATTTATTATTAAGAGAGGCTAGATTGCAAGTCGTCCTGCAGCTACAAAGCGCATAGACTATTGCGATTATTCTAGCCCCTAACAATAAATGTTGAACAACTTTAATGTTGTAATATTATAATGTATTGTAGATGTATACAAAAATATGTATAAAGGGCTACGTTCAATGTCTGCAGCTACAAAGCGCATTGACTATGCATTGTTGTCCCCTATTCGGATATTTAAACAGCTTTTAACAATATCAATAAAACGGGTAGTTCTATATAGTTATATGCAAATAACAAATGCATCTAATAAAAAACAATTGTGAATTATCTATCCGTTTCTTCCGGGCGGTCTCGCTGATTGTCTTTCGTCGTGGGTCGTCTGTTTTGTAGAGCAAGTAGCCACACAACTGGACTCCTCGGCTGGTGGATGGTGCTGGGCGGGGTGGGGGTTGCAGCTGGTAATCCATGGCGATTGTGAAGAACAGAAAATATTGCATTGTAATGTTCATAGTATAATTCATGAGCAATCAATACAAAACAGTATCTAAAAAATATGTAAAAACTGTTAAAAACATCATATTGTCATCAGGTACTTTGTGCTTCTAAAAGAAATTTTCCAATTACACTCTTTGATAACAAATCACGATTTCAAAGAACAGAAAAAACGCCCCTCGCTTTGAGATTTACGGTAAAAGATAAAAATTCTTTGATAATCGTATTTCACATTATTTTTCTTCCGAACTTCCAAAAAGTAAACTTGAACAAGCGATTACCTTAATACGTTTTCAGTAATAAAAAAACATCCCGTTTTTTCCGAGAAAAACAACAAAAAGGCTTTTTTCTTAAGATTCTGGGGGATCGCCGGGTGATGTTGTTATTATTAAAATTAATAAATATTGTACATATTCTTACTTTATTATCAAATCGTTCTTAGGACGAGTAAAAAAGATGTTCTTTCAAATTAAATAATGTTATTTTTCTTTTTCTTCTCCTTAGTCGCTTGTTTTTGACAGAGCAATTGTGTTTGTTTAACCCCCAATTCTTGAAGAATTGAAACATTAATTTGTTCTGTGGGCTGTCAATGAAAATCCGCAGCATTTTGCGCCAGCACGACAATTTAAAAGTACCTATCTTCCTAAGCTTTCGCTTTCTAAACTGAATAATAAATTTAAAAATTTGAGTTTTTTTAGCATCTGTAAAGCTCATTTCCAATCATTTACATACTTGAATAAGGCAATGTTATATTTAGTTCTTAAAGATAAAGAAATCGAATATAATAAATATGAAACTTTTTAAAAATCAAATAAATACCAGGAAAAGATTTGCGATTTGATTTAGGTATGTGCTTTTGATTTATTTAAATTGGAAAATTAATCGAATAAGTTTGTTTTCTTGTTATTTTAAATTTTCGTCGGCGTCGTTGAAAAAATTCAAGTAGGTACCTATATTTGAATTTATATTTAAAATATATTTATTCTACATACCTAAAAAATTATCTTTTAATGTGTGATAATAAATTAATATGCATATGTTAATACATAAAGCCTACGTCTGATTTACAATTTCAATTCAATTTCAAACAACGAACCGGGTTGTGGTCTAGTGGTAGATTCGAGGACTCCGGATTAGAATCTCTAGGTTTGAATCCCACTCCAGCACAACTTGTTTCCAGCTTTCTGACACAGTTTTTTCCGACTATTTGAAGCAGTCCCAAAACTGAAATATTTGAGTATATCATAAGAACTCAAATGTTTCATTTTCTTTAAAAAAAAAAAAAAATTTTTTATCGGGTTGTGGACCGTGGTTACTTTTACTGACGCATAGGGCACAGCAATTTGTACGTCAAGTTAGTGCAATTTATTTCTTATGACCAGATGCTAAAATACGGACTACTTGTTATTAATTATTCTATGATTAAATCCCACTCGACCAAAATTTATTTATTTTAGTTAAGTTGTTTTCAACAGTTGAATGTAACTAACCATTACGCCATTTTTTCCAAAGGGGTAAGCATAGAGGATAGAACTCCACACCCCTGTATCCTGGAACACTTCTTTTGCTTCTGCCAAATGAATGATTGTAGTTTTTTTTAATACACGTTATTTCTTGCAATAGATACCTTTTACAAAAACTTTTTAAAATTAGAGTACCTAGATATCTTTCCAAAAAACGAAAATCATGTGTCTGATAGTACAATTTTTTTTTAAATATTTTAAATTAGATAATACGCCGCGCGCCGTACAAAAAAGTATCAAAACCATTTTGTTTACTTTTAAGAAAATCAACTATGCTACCCAAATAGTTATTCCAAGGTATTTTACTAATACCTATACATGGAGTAAAAAAACTGGTAGTAAAACCCGAAAACTGGTGAATCTACATCATATTTGGAGTCGAATGTATGGGTAATATGACTTTTAAAACCTGCTTGAAAAATATTTTTTTTCTTCTCATGAAAGCTTTCCCTAGTAGGTACCTACACCGAATTAAGTAAAATTGCAGAAATTCTTATTAAAATACGGTTTTTATGTTGTTTTATTAATAGATACTATTAATTTGACTAAACAAATGATATTCAATAACAATTTGCAAAAATTTATTTAAAAAAAACAACTTCATGCTCAGTTTTCTGGAAAACTCTGAAAAAAATATTATTCTGCAAAATCGACTCCAAATATGACGTAGATTCACTGGAACCCTTTTGTAAATCGAGTTTTGTTACACCACGTATAACTTATTTACTATACTATGTTTTTTTATTATTCTGATATGACTTGTCAGTTATTCAGATTCCAAGTGACTTGACAAAGTGATGCACGAATCGACTATACAAAGACCACATTCTATTGACTACTGAGTCCGGTTTACATGATAATAAAAGAAAATGAAAATAATAAAATCAGAACTAAGTCCCCAACATACAAACAAGAATAACACAATTTTTTTATTGAAAGATTACCCGTAGGTACCTTCCTAATGCATAAACCGGATAAGTTGACTTGCCAAATTTTAAATTGACTTGAGAATTTAGACCCCTTATTGCTGTGAGATTAAATTCTGTAGCCTCAGCACGTCCCCCTTATTTTATATAATAAAAGATCTAATACGTACTTTTACTACTTATTTAATAATTATTTTTTTTGTTGAATGTGTCCATTACTAAAAATAATATTTTTGCTAATTTATTTTTATTTAATTTGTGCTATTCTCGGTAATATTAATGATTAGATATTAATATTTATACAGCGTGTAACAAAACTCGATGTACAACACGAAAGCTGGTGAATCTACATCGTATTTGGAGACGATTGTGTAATATGACTTTTTAATCTGAGATGAAAAAAAAAATTTTTTCTTCTCAGTAAAGTCTTCATAAGTATGGCGGATTTAGTAAAATTGCTCAAATTCTTTATAAAAAACACATTTAAAATTTTTTTTTCTTTATGGACACTATAAATTTGACTAAATACATGTTATTTGATAAAAAATTGCAAAAAAAAATTGAAAAAATAATCATTTTCGTACTCTATTTTCTCGACAATCAAGGGTCAAATCAAAAAATTTTATTCTATAAAATCGACTACAAATATTATGTAGATTCACTGGTTTCCCGCTTGTACATCGAGTTTTGTTACACCCTGTATGGGTACTTATTAATGCAGTGTGAAGGATATAAAATAATGAACATTAATCACTTAAATATTAGAATAACATTGACCACATGAAACATAGATGCATTTTATAGCAACATTATATTATATTATTTATAATATGTCCCTTGGTGGAATTATGTATAATAGTTTTTCTTATTAGTAAAATATACCTAGATTACAATTGACATCTCAATAGAGGCTGGGCTTATGACCTGTCATTGGCTGGGTGAAGTGGCCACCTGACTTTATACATTCCCCATTTCTTATTATCTGCCAATTATCAGAATTTGTACACATAAAGTGAAATGGCGCGACGCTTTACATGTGAAAACTCTTCCATTGAGAAAATTGCTAAGTATTTTAGCAGAAACCTTATGATTGCGAGATTCTTACTAGGAAACGCCTGAAGAAGATGAGAATTTGTTATGCTTATAACTTTTACCAGCTAATTTTTATCTAGAGTTTACGTTGAGCTAATCAAAGCATGCTTTTTATGAAAATTCTGTTTCTATGTTTTATTACAGGAAAATACATCAACCTGACTTTATTTATCCCAATAAACTATAATAATATTACGTCGACTTCTAATAATTCATCAGAGTACTAAGAATTATTTATACACGAATTATTTCATTTTTTAAACAGTATAATAAAATTTTATGATAAATTCAATTAATATTATTACTTGTTGATATCTCTTTTATCAAAATAAAATATTTATTTTGGTTAAATACAACCAGTTGATCAGGTAAAACAACCAGCTGCAGATCCTTAAAAGGGATGAGCTGCAGATCTTAACGTGGCCATTATGGTCTGGAGGTAAGCCGTCTACAGTCAGTGGGCCGGACTTGTCCAAAGTATGCCTCCTCAGTACACATTGAAAACATAACTCATCTTTTATTAAGGGAAAAAAGTATTTATACATGTTAAATAAGTTTCTCGCTTAAACAAGCACTCGCTTGTTGAGTTTTGAGAATAAGTGTCTGAGAAGGATTTTGGTCATTAGGTGGTTTGACTTCATAACCAACGCTGAAGTTAGGGAACGGACGTAGCAACCTCCAATAACTGGAGTCGTGAAGATGCGGCGATGGACCTGGCTTAGGCATGTACTCCGGATGCTCCGAGAGAGCCTGAACCCGAGCTGCCTCTTCTTTACGCCTGCAGGATCCCGCCGTCCTGGCAGACCGTCAATGACCATCCTACGGATGTATTCGGCGGAGCTGATGGGAGGAGGCGAGAAAGCTGGCTGGTGACAGGGTCTCCTGGGGGGATCTAGCGATATCCACATGCTCCACATAAGAGCGAACGTGGCGAAAGAAGAAGAAGAAATACGGTTTCAAACTTTTGTTTATATGATGCCAGTTACCAATTACATTATATATTTTTTAAATCTGTAATAACGAATTTACTAGGCGATCGATAAAATACGGTTTAAAATTTTGTTTGATAAGTAATGTGGTTATTAAGATTAGTTTTGTTATGAAATATTTAATTTGTTTTAGTAAATACTGGCGTGTTATGATTCCTTGACCTGTCGCTGGATCAGAGGTCAGGGGTTCGATTACTTCTTACTTGCAAGTTGCAACATTGTTTCTATTTTTTTTTCATAATTTAAAATACTTATGAAGGAATAAGTATGTCTAGACGTTTACAAAGATTATGATTTATCAATAGTTCGGTTAAGAGACTACTTAATGTATAAAATAACAAACTTTTGAATTTTGAGAAAAGGTGTGTCAGAAAAATATTAGGTTTGATTTTGTAAAGAACATAGAGGTAATGCAACGGACGCAGCTACCCTTGGTATCAACTGTCATCCTGCGAAGGCTGACTGGGCCATATATACTACGTATGCCTCCCGAGAGCCTTGTGCTTGCTGATTTTGCAAGGTGTCGGGATCTCGGCGTCCTGGGCGTCCACTATTGACAATCCGTCGGCAGTTTGCGTCAAAGCTGCGGGACGTGGTCTCAACTCGAACTGGCGTCCGATCGCTTGGCTTTGAGCGATGAATTATGTCTTTCTTTCTTTATCATCATCAACGCCCGTCGGGTTTTTGCATAACATGTACATTGAAAAAACAATACATCAATATCTAAATAATATTAAATGTCAGATCAGCCAAACGTCACGCCGCCCTTTCAATATTCCATACAGTTTTCTCTTTATACGGGATAGTTTTCTATCAAATCAAATTTATGATGGTTATAATGATAATGTATAATGAATTACTAATTACTCAATGTAATGTGATGTACCTATTCCATTTAGTATCTGACATATTTATAAATTTTTGGAACATCTTTTTGTTATTTTTTTTAATTTTATTTATTTAACAAGTATATAAAAAATTAACTTAAAACTAGATCGTGCCCAACAAGTTCTCCCTCGTTTTTCGGCACGTTTCATTCACCGAGTTTGACACTTGAGACTTAATTTAGATAGTTTATACGATCTACATAATGTAAGTAAATATACATATAAGTAAATAAATATATAAAAAATAGCTTTCTTCACTTTCTTCACACTCATTTAAACCCCGAAACCCTGGTTCTCCAAGAGAAACTTCCTCAGCAACGCTTTCCTTTGTACAAGATTATATCCAGCCTCTCATCTCATCTGGAAGCTTGTTAAATATCCTTGGTACCATGTACTCTTCTGTTCTGCTTCCATAGTAGTTGAGTGCTCGAGGTTCTACTAATCGTTTGGCTGTTTAAGCTCTTGTTCCATGTCTATGGTTCACTTGTTGCTTTTTGTCTTCCAAATGTTTTATTATTAATTTAAAGTGGTATATTTGTTTAACTGGGAGTACTCTAGCATATTTGAACAAAATTGTATCATCCTCTTTACTCTTTTTCTTTATTGTATTATCTGTGATAATTATTTTTAAGAGTCTAAGTGAATATAGAGAATTGGAACATTGTTTCATATGTGATTTCTCACTGCCATCTATTGAGACAAATGCGAAACATTTTAGTAACAATTATTGTAAAAGATACTACACGAATTATATCAACAACTAGGAATATATTGTACCGGCATTTCCTGAACATGTTACTAAATTTATTTCGCTTAGGATTTGAACTATGAATAGTTTATTTACCCTCAACACATTTCCATTTCATTAAAAAACGCAGTAACACCATTTGTGCTTAGTAGGTACCTACCTACGGCATTATGTTTAAATGTCTCAAACAAAAGATTTAGTGACGTAATAACTGATAAGACTATAAACATTACGATCAAGTTTGAATTCATTGATAAATCTCATCAATGTCCGTTACGACAGAATCTAGTCGGAATGGAAAAGTACGTTTTTTTTCAATATTTCTTACATGAGGTATTTTTAAATATAAATTTGAGACTATAAATCTTATAAGAGGCAAAACGACACATCTTTGAAACTGTTATAGAATAAAAGTTTAAAAAATACAGCAAAATACGGCCAAAATAAATAAAAAAGAAAATGCAATTGTATGGCTTTTCTTTCAGGTAGAGATACACGAGGGTTAAGATCACAGGGGCCTATCTAAAAAAATCATTTTCAATGCCAAGTCATATTTATTAGCGACACAAAGCTCAATGTCTTAAAAACCTTTTAAAAAACTTTTAAGCAATTATTTTTGCTAGATGAACATCGTGCAAGTTATAAATATGATATTTTATCGAGAAAACCGCACCTAACTCGATTATGATGATGATGATGATGTAATATTATAATGTCAAAGTCGCAGTGCACAAATTTTTGATGAACTGCATAATATATTTCTTTTGAGAGATTTGCTATTTATGGATACAATTTTCATTTGGAACGAATAGATTCCTCATTGTTGAAGAATTTATAACTCTCTAAACGACCCATGAATTATTAAATTTTATATGCACTGCAAATAAATTATTCATTGATTCCTTCAAAAAAGAATTTCAGAGAAGTGACATTCCACACTTGAAAAATACTACCGTGTCTAGGTGTCTAGTTACCCACTACGCTATTTTTAGTTTATTGCTAATGCGCACTTTATACGGTACCTACAGAAAGCTGTACAGTTTCGTATGCAGTTTGCAAACTGTCCCGTATAAGGCGAATACTGTATGGAATATTGAATGGTCGGCGCGACGTTTTACTGATCTGACAGCTATTTTTTTTTTTTTTCTTTAAAAAAATCTTATAAAACGTATATGTATTATATTCCCAGGAGTTATAAAAACTCGTTTTGGGACTGGTATTATTCACATTTTTAATTACATATTGCACAATCAAAAAGACGAATAAGGAAGACGATTCAAAATTAACACATTCAATCTTAATCCTAAACATCATATCTATCATTGAAAAACATATTTAAATACAGATCTTTAAGGGCTCTACTATGTATTGCTTAATTTATTTTTATTTCATGGGGTAGATTATTATATTGGGATCGAGAAATGTTCATTAAGGATTTTTTACCGAATTTTGTGGATCGAAATTTTGGAATGTGGAGGTTTTTTGAATTACGTGTATTGTGACCATGAAGCTCAGAGTTAAAATTGTGTTTCAAACTTGTATGTGCTGAATGATTCAATATGGTAAGTATGGTATTTGTGTAGTTTTAAGGGAGTACCAACAACGCCTAAATATTCTAGTTTATACAGCAATATATTATGGTCAATAGTACTCACGATCGCGCTTAAAAAATACGCATGCAGACGACTGTACAGTTTTCTGAACAAGAAACTGTACAGTTTTCGGTCGCGTATAAAGTGCGTATTAGATTTTAAAAAATATTTTGTGTAGTGCTAGATATATAGAGGAAATATTTCATTTTTTTGCTAATTTTTAGTTCATTAAATTTTTTATGTATATTTTATCTTAATTCACATTTTCTACTCCTTTTTCTTCAATTTTCTTAATTGAAATTTTAATCCTCTTTGATTTTTTCCTCTTTTGTAATAAACGGTCTACCTGGAACTCAATCACAGATAACTATCGACGTGCTTAATAGCTAAGCATTTGACCGATCACAATGAACATACGTTCATATCACGGTCGCGTTGTCAAGCACCTACTTTTAACGGATGTTCCATTGTGATTGCGAAAACGTTAAACATCCATGCGCCATGGTGAGAAATCGTTATCGCGTCGCTTATTAGCACGTCGATTTGTCATCTGTGATTGAGCTTCAGGCTTAAAATATAAAGCTTTTAAATATATACTTAGGTGAATTGTGTAAAAATGAGTTCTTTTGTGCACAACTGAATTGAGAAAATTGTTAAAATAATACTCCTTTTACACGTCATTGCTACGCTTTTACAAATAAATAAATATATTGATGTAAATATAAATAGGGAGGAATGCATATATAGTATCAATATAAAATCATAAGAATAACGCACTTGAATAAATAAATACCAAAATCTGTATATGAGAGTCATAAAATCTGATCTTAGAAAACAAAAAAATTCAGGATTTTATGTGCTTTTTAGCCGCAGTTCGCTGTATTTCTGAAACTTTAGCCGCAGTTCGCTGTATTTCTGAAACTTTAGCAGCAGTTCGCTGTATTTCTGAAACTTTTTTTATTATTTTCACACTGTTATAAATTAATTTAAGTATAAAATACTGATTTGACGCTTAGGTTTAGAAATAATAATACTCATATATCCTACTTTGTTTAAAACTCTGCTGCTGTTTAGACTATAGACATATTATGGCCATAGGAAAATGGTGTCAATCTACTTAACTATTCTCGTTTACTGTAGGTCTAAGGTCTAAACATTCTGCAGGTACATACTCGTAATAAACGGTCGACCTACAACAATCTTATCTGAGGACCAGTTTTGAGTTTATAACTTAAGAAATATTATACAATACAAAATGATAAATATATAATTATATTATACTACATCGGAGTCTTCCATCCTTTTGTATTGTGTGTCGATAGTTTCTTGATAGAGGTTGTATAGTATATAATATATAGCTCTTGGTTATAATTTATAGAACGCCATTGATTGTATTATTAAAGAGATTCCTTCAATTCTTAATTCATTTATTGACGTGATAACGTCTAATAAATCGATGAACGTTGGCTGCACGCACGAAAAAGCATGACTCATTGTCACGTTCCGCCTGAGCCAAGTATGGAAGCGAAAGCGCGGAACAAGCGATAGAGAGGTACGATCGGCCCAAGCTTTCGATTTGTGACGCATCTATCTCTCTTCCACTCCATCGGCCGATGCGTCCGTGTAGAAGGGAGACAGCAGCAGCACACAAGAAGAAAAAAAAAAAAAAATATGTAAAAAACAATTAACTCTTGCTTTGTATTATACAAAATAATGATAAATCAGTAATAATAATTCAATTCAATTCATAAAAGTATGCTATTTTTCATCAATGTTTTGTTATGACGTTATCGCGTAAAATTATCGTCCGTAAACCGACTTTACAGACAGCCAAAGATTTTTTTTTTTTGACAACTTGGTGCTGCTCAAGAGCGCTGTATGCCAATGAAAGCCCCACTCTTTCCTTAGACTGCTTTTAAAGACTATTGAGTCTTTTTTCAGTCCAGCCAACTCTACCGATTTTTCAACAAGCTAAACCGTGATTTTAAGATTGTCAGTGTGATAAAAATTTTCAGCGCTGTACGCCAGATCTCAACATGTCCCGCAGCTAGCAAGTACAACAGTACAAGTACATAGACGGTTTGGAATTCTCGCCCAACACTAACAGATTTTTATTTTAAGCCAGTAAACAATATGAAATTAAGCAGGTATAGCAATAATTAGTAGGTAAATCAGTAAGACCTTACCACCGTTGAGTTTGAACCTTTTTTCAAGTAGGTATCGAAAAAGCTCGAGATGAAAAACTGTGCTGGTTGAATGATGTTCGGTATGGCACCTTTAACATAAATCTATTAGATATAATATTTCAAGGTAAGCTAGAAACTTTCAATTCAGAACCTACGATTACAATATTGTATAAAGGGAAGTGAATGGTGTACTAGCACTGATTATTAAGATTATTCGCTTAATGCTAGTTAAATTAAATGCTGGTTTATCGATAGTTAATGATTTTGGAAGTTGCAACATGAATTGAAATCCTGCCCTCACGTTTTTTTGTTATCTTTCTTTTGGATTAGAAATAATTCAGTAGTAGGTATTTCATACTTATACATCGTCCTTGATGTGATTTTTCTTTTTCAAAATTCGCACTGAAATCTTCAAAATACAATAAATATCTTTGGTCATGGCTTGAGTACCACTCTACAATAATTATTGTTAAGAAATGTTCGTCCATAAAATTTATATGAAATAGATAGGAATAATAATAATTATAATTATTCCTATCTATTTCATTGAGATTTTATGGACGAACATTTCTAAAATCTTTCCCCTTCGTCAACAATGGGGTATTATCAAGTCAGCGGGGGTTACCGGTAACTGTACCTAATACAGGGTGGCGTGCAACAGACGTGTGGATTTGAAGACGGCATTGCTCCCTTTATGAACATAATTGAAAATAATTCATTCAAAAAAGGAAGACGTAAAATTTACGTTTTACGCTGTCAGTTGCCATAATGGGGTGGTTTGTTGAACAATGTGTTTTTGTGTGCAGACCTATTTTTTTAACGCCCACTCGATTGCGTGCATCGCTCCTTCCGTTAAAGGTTCGTTATCTCACCCCGTGGCCAATTCCCGATCGAATTTGATTTTTTGAGTGGGCGCATTACAGGATATCACAAATGTGTCCACGATAGTCAAAAAGTCCTCAAATCACGGTCACTACCCGAGATAATATAGAGAGGATTCGAGCTGGGATTGAACAATAGCCCAGGCGTTCAATTAGGAAACAGGCATAGCAAGAAGGCTCTTAGCATTACGAGACGATCCATTTAATGAATCGTTAATGAAAATATTCAAATGCACGCCTACAAGATGTCTGTCGTCAAAAATTTTGGTTTCCAAGTAGGTTTGCATGGATTTTTTGCGAGATAGATTCCCAGGCGCCTTTTTTTCCTATAATGGGCGATTTGGACTGGCCAGCGCGCTCTGATTTGGCCCCTTGTGATTATTTTCTTAGGGGATACATGATTAATAATCAATCGTAATAATCCATGGTTTATTACGATTGTCCCAAGACCTTACAAGTTCTCAAAAATGAAATCCGGGCCCAAATCGCCGAAATTCCTGTGGCAATACTTCAAAGAGTGCATGAAAACTTTAGAAATAGGAATATTTAGGTACTCAGTATTAGGAGTGTGAGGGTCGCCATTTGAGCGATACGTTGTGAAAAACGATTAAATTTTATATATTATTGAATCAGGAAAAATGCTTGGAATTGTTATTTTGCAACGATCTACGTTTTATTATATTTATAATTGTATAAAAATAAGCATATCTGAAAACAATTTAGTCAGTTTCTATATAAATTGGCCAGGTACTAATTTATTTAAAATATTTATTTGTTTATGCACATTTTTATAAAGTATTTTTCTGTGGTAACTTTCCAGTTCTGACTAGTGAAGTGTGTTTCCTGTGTTAAGTCAGGACATTATTATTGACTCTTTTGTAAATACACACAGTCGTGTCGTCGTGGGTGCAGAACATTAAGAAATTGTGTTTGAAAGGAAAAAAATACAATGATACAATGATACTTACAAGAATTCAAAAATATACAATAACAGAAGAAAAGAAAAGTAAAAGAAATTGTAATAAAGTACATGTATATTATAAATCATCATCATCATACGGAATCCACAAACTGCCTCCAGGCCAAGCGATCGGCCGCCAGCTCCCGTGCATCCTCCCAAGTCAAGTCCACGTCCCGCAGCTCTGACGCAAACTGCCGACGAATTGTCAACTGTGGACGACCAGGGCGCCGAGAACCTGATGCCTTGTAAAATAGGCAAGCATGGTTAAGGATGAATACTGAAAATAAACATTATGAATATAAAAAATATTTATTTTTATAAAAAGTCTTTCTTTATTGGGTAGTAACCATTTAAGAAAGTATAAGCATTTACAGGGCTTTAAAACTTTCATATTATGTGGTAAAACGACTTTAAAGACCTGACATTGTTATTCTCGTGTGTCTTGTATTCGTCATTATTTTAGTTAGGTGTTAAAAGTGTTCAAGTAGGAGGTCATTGTTATAGCTATGTAATGTGACGCGATCTCCTCGTCTCTTCTTTTACTCCCACTCCTACTATGACTGTGAACTGTGACTATGACTGTCCTCAGCTCTTCCTTAATCACAAGGACTTAGATCTTATTCAAACAACCCTGGGGTGACCAAGCTGTCGATAAATGATATTTTTTTAAATAAATATGTAAAGATTAATCAAGGGTTTTGGGGAAAATAGCCGGGCAAGTTATTTAAAGGGGGGCAAATCGACTTCTTTCACGAACACGCGCGACGCCGACGCGATGAAGCTACTCTAGCAGCCGCTAGAGCCATTGGCTACAACCGCCAAACATTTTTCCAGCAAGATGGAGCCACTTCCCACGTCACAAATGACTCGATAGCTGCTCTTCCTTACCTATCTTAACTTACTGTATAAATTTCATAATCTATTATAAAAAATCATGCTTTTAAATAACTAATTGCCATCTAATTTCTCAAAACAATTGAGTGAGAATACCCTTCTTTTCTCTATAGCCACCGCTCGTGACCAAGTCGATTTGAATGATGAAAATGCCATATTTAGTAAATTAACTAGTAATTAATTAATTAGTAAATTAACAAATTTAGTAATAATAAATTCAAAAGTCCCCTTAACCACTCGCATAATACAAGACTTATTAAAAATGAAGCATTGAACATACCCAAAGTAGCGAATAAATACGGTAGCCGAACCTTAAAATTTTTAGTTCCTACTATTTTTAATTTGCTGCCGGCTGAAATGAGATTAGCAAAACATTGTAATAAAGGCTTAATAAGAGAGTGGCTACTCGATCAAGAGTTTTTAACTTATCTCTAATTGCGTTTTATGTTCGTTAAATGTACCTACTGTATATAAATGTAATCTTAGATTTTTAGATTTAATATACATATTCTGATGTTCAACTTGATCTCTACCAACAAGCCACAAAATTGGCTTGGTAGGATTGTGGTGTGAAAAATAAAAAAAAAATAAAAAAAAGAATTTACATACTTACATACAAAAAGATACATTCATAAAAATGTATATAATTACTTATGGTTAAATTTTAGTCAGTTAACAAAAAAAAACCCTGAATAATTCAGTATCGTTAATTGAACCCATTTCAATTCAATTCAATAAAAACAATAAAATAAGTTTTGATCATTTATTTTTTGCCTAGCATATAACAGTTCATACATAAGCTCTGTAAACACCTATTACTATTAATATGTCGTCGGCGACGTCATCTATAGCATGTATAATCCGAATTTTAAATAATCATCGTCGCTTATTATTTTCCGATTTACCAACAAATTGTATTTATGGTTTTTTGATCTTCTGCGTTCACAGAAGAATTCAGTGTATAAGCCCATTATTTGTATTTTTATCTGGAACACTGTGGCCCCAATGTTCAATCGCCTGTGCGTAAATAGTTGACCCTTTTCACGCATGATTCTTTGCATTTGAACGGTTCTGTTAAAAATACACCTTTGTGAAACACCCACGGCTTCACTGACAAAAAATCTAATTATAATCCTATTTAAAAATATAAATGTATTTCTGCCTTTTGGTCACCACAGCGCGGATTATGACGTAACACTAACACTTCGCTACAAAACAAACACATATAAAGGTACTAGAGTATATTATTATAATACAAGAGTGCCGTTACGTAAGTGTGCGTAGATCTTCTTGGCGTAATGTCAACATGTGTGTTACATTTACATTTGCATAATATACATACACGGATTATTATTTGTGTAATAAATACAACCTTTGTTATATTTGCATTCGATTACCTACCTGCATAATATTATTTATATGGAGGTTAGCTACTCGTAATAAATGTTAATGGATTCTGGAATCTATCCAATTTCAAGGAAAATAATCATTATGTTACATTATGATTGGAAAACAATATAAAATAATTGTTCGGTGATATTAAATAGTGTTTTTTTACTTAAATAAGAGTTAAATGTGCTAATTTTTTATGAGCTTGAGAAAAAATAAAAAATCTAGTTTTTTCACCACTAAATTATTTTTACCATCAGCTCATTTTTTAACGTAAATTGGATTTTCAATATTTTTTTTAGTTTCCTGAAAAAACTCAACTAACTCGGCCTGCACTGGTTCACCACGTGTTGGGAAACTGATTATTTATTATATGAATGCAAGATGATCAGTCTTACGCTACAGCGCTAATCCAAGATATTTTGTGAAAATCACATTTCACATTGATCGCGTCGGGAATCGAAAACGTGACCTCATACATACGCGCTTACCACACTATTATTGAGATTTAGAATATATACTTTAAACGTTCAAAAACATTGAAAAGATAAATGACTATCATCGTCATCATCATATAAGCCCGTGAAGGTGACCTCCTCCTGCTTTCCGATCCTGTACAGTCCCTATCCACCGTCTTCCAGCAAACCACCTCATCGGAGGACGTCCTTGAGGCCTCGTGTTTCTCGGTCTCCACACCAGAACACCTTTCGTCCATCTATCGTCCGTCATTGACAAAAATTATATTGTTTTTAATATCCTGTGAAATTACGACAGGGTCAAAACTGCACTGTTATACTCATATTTTTGGTTTAACCGAACTGGTTGAATGCACAAAATCATTGTGTGACTGGAGATAAGACCCATTATGAAACAAATTTATTTTGTAATAAGTCCTAAGTTACTTCCTTTGCGGTTAGATGCATAATATTTATATACTCGCGATACACATACCCGCAAAATCGTATACGTACATAAATTACGAGTATGTACATATGTTGGTAGTTAGAGGTAAACCCTAAAGTGACAGTATTAATAATTTTATTGGGTATTGAAAAATATGTTCAAATAAGGAAACATATAATAACAACAGTGAAAGCCCCACCTTTCCCTAGACTGTTTTAAAGACTATTTAGTCTTTTTTCAGTCCAGCAGAACTCTACCGATTTTTTAAAGCTAATCCGCGAAATTTAATAGATTCAGTTTTAACTGGAAAAAGCGGAAGAAAAGAAGGTTGAAGAACGCGACCAAATGCTTTCATTGCCCCTATCACTGTCTCGGCTCTAAGATTGTGATAAACACATTCACCCCAACCTGCTCAAGGAGCTGGCTCAAATTTACAGTGATAGGGACATTAGTAATTCTACCCCTTTTTTAGTAGTTATTATTACGGTATAAGTTATGTTAAAAAGGGGGTTTTTCTGCATTTTCATTCCTTAAACCGCCTCCAGATCGATCGGTCGCTATTTTCCCATACCGGCGGATTGTCAACGATAGACGTCCAGGGGCTCTATGCTGATGCTGGACTGAAAGTCACATGCGACACTTTGGAATGGCGAGTTATTTTGTACCGTAGATCACTCGCCATCCCAAAGTGTCGCATACGACTTTTAGTAGAAAACTTGACGCCTTTTAAAATAGGCAAGCCTGATTAAGATTCTCAGGGGAGGCAAACTTGGTACATGGCTAATGTAGTATAATTACTTTATTTTTATTTATTTAACCACCTCATTAGGCCAGGAGGCCAAGCAATAGAGGGGAACAACATCACAAACACCCAGGCTAGAGAAAAATCACTTTTGATTCATGTGTTTTAACGGTAGTCGAACCCGATACCTCCGGATCGTAAATCTGCGGAGACCACTAGCTATATTAGTAAAACTGCCGAGTATAATTTCAGTTTCAAATTAAATTTCATAAAGAATAATATTTATGAAATTAAACAACTTTTGTTTTAAACTACTTTTTTATTATTTAATTATCCAACCGGTTTCGGAGACACTACTCCTTCATCAGGGATTTGTATAAAAATAATTTAAAATTAAGTAATAAGTCGCTAACTAAAAATGTTGAAGTTTTAGTTAGCGACTTATTACTTAATTTTAAATTATTTTTATACAAAACCCCGATGAAGGAGTAGTGTCTCCGAAACCGGTTGGATAATTAAATAATAAAAAATTAGTTTAAAACAAAAGTTGTTTAATTTCATAATTATGGAAAACTACAAAGTGAGTGCTACAAACATTGAGTTAATAATATTTTATGTTTGATACTTTATCAAAGATTTGTGATTTTGAAAATATGTACATAGCTTTATTCATTCAGATTTATAGCGTTAATTACCTCACGAAGCAAAAAAAATAGCTTGTATTTTCCATTGGTGTGGTATATCTTTCTACTTATTTTCTTTCACCACGTTAGCATAGGAATTTAAAGCATGTGGACATCGCTAGAATTCTCCAGGAGACCTTATCACCAGCCAGCTCTCTAGCCTCCTCCCACGTCAGGCCCGCATCCATCAGCTCCGCCAATATCTTTATCTGGAATTAATTTACATTAGTTTAATAATGTATGTATATTTATAACGTAAAACATTTTTTTCTATCCAAAAAGCAATCGAAAATATTTACCCCATAATCCTTATCCCAGGTTAAATACACCAAGGTAATAATAATATAATATAATGCTCGGGCAGAGGTATAGTTTAAACATAATACATACGCCATTTGCCAAATAAAGAAGACGGTTATATCGAGGAACGCAGATGCAGATTTATTACACCAGAGTCTGACCGCAACCCGAAATAGACTAAAGCAGTAATTTCAGCAATCATTTTCGTTAAAACACTACCGAAATTGAGGATTTTTTTCTCACACAAATTTTTTGTAAGTATGGCAGATTAAGTAAAATTACTAAAATTCTTATCAAAACGCGTTTTTTAATTTGGTTTTCTTTATGGATAGTATAAATTTGACTAAATACATGATATTTGAAAACAATTTGAAAAAAAAAATCGAAAAAAAATTTTACTCTATTTTTTTTCTTCTCAGTAAAGTCTTCATAAGTATGGCAGATTTAGTAAAATTGCTCAAATTATTATTAAAACATATTTTTAAAATTTCGTTTTCTTTATGGATACCTAGTATAAATTTGACTAAATACATGATATTTGATAAAAAATTGCAAAAAAAAATCGAAAAAATTATGAATTTCGTACTCTTTTTTCTCGAAACCAAAATCAAATAAAAAAAATATTTTTTTACAAAATCGACTAAAAATATGATGTAGATTCACTGGTTTCCTGCTTGTACATCGAATTTTGTTACACCCTGTATTTTTTAATTCCGTAATTTTTTGTGTGAATGGTATAATGCAAATTAAAAATTTTCGGTGAAAAAAAACAAAAAAAATTCAGATTCCTCGTTTAAAATATTTAAAAGCGGAGCTTATAAAAACGGATTGACCGCAAACGAATGCTTCAAAAGCACCCGTCCCCTAAGCGCAGTAAAAGGGTCGTACCTACTGAATATTATTATAGTACTTTTTCCTATTTTAGGCGATACTTGCATCAAAACTTGGTTCAAATATGAATAGACGCATCCTACCATATAATGACCGGTTTTGGCGGGAAATCGCGATTACGGTATTTTAAAAATTAATTACAGACAAAATAATAACAAAAATCCAAAATAATTTTTAGTACCTATTATAAGATATAAATCGCCATAAAAAAAAGGGCCCGCAGTACATTGTATAAAAAAAAAAATCTAAGTGTTAAGTACCAACTTATATTTAAAAAAAACGGTCTTGTTTTGGTACAACAATGGCGTATTTAATTGCATAGCTTGGTTTTATATTATTATGTAAAAGGGCGTTTTAGGAAATTAAATTTAAAAAATAATAAACTTGTAAAATCCATCAAATATTCGTGTAGGATATACTTATGTTGGATTTTTGTATATAGGTACCTATCTTCCTCCTTATACATAAGGAGGATGTATATAATTTTATTATATGAAAATGACAAAATAATGAGAGAGAAAAAAATTTTGTATCTAACATTTTTTCATAATATATGATACCTTGTAGGTCTACTGGCGCTGAAGCGTAAGACTGATCGTCTTACATCTTGATCACGTAACAAATTATCAAGATTCACTGCACTTGGTGTACCGATGCAGTGATCTATGCACCACGGGGTGCGAATACGGGAGAGTAGTACCTAGTCAGTATTAAATATTATGTTTCATTGAAAAATAAAGAATCCCGAAACATTTACATAATTAAAATTGGATGAATGAACGGCTAAAAGAATATATAATGCGACCGCGCCTGGATTTAGAAATCGAAGAAGGCCGAGAAAGACATAGCATGATCAATTAACACAAGTGCTCGAAGTCGGAATAATCGACGTGCGTGCATGAGAAGAAGTACGAATGTGGAGGAAGCAAGAGAAGTATGCCAGGACAGAGTGGTGTGGCGTTCTATCCTCTTTGCCTATCCCTCCGGGGAAATGGCGTGATGGTTAGTTAGTTAGTCAGTGAAAATGGTAGGATGGACAAGATTCTATGTGGACGATATGGCCCGCCACTTTTGTGAATAATATTGGGCAAGTACCTACTCCGGATGCCTCGGGAGAGCCTGAACCCGAGCTGCCTCTTCTTTACGCCTGCAGGATCCCGCCGTCCTGGCAGACCGTCTTACGGATGTACTCGGCGGAGCTGATGGATGCGGACCTGACGTGGGAGGAGGCGAGAGAGCTGGCTGGCGTTGAAGTTGAAGCAGAAATATATAACATATTTTAGCTGAAAACAAAAAGAAAATTATAATTACATAATATATAATATGAAATTTGCATTATAGGTTATTTAATAGTTAGTAAAAATTTACTTTACAAATCGGTGTTTAAGCTTTTCCTGCCTTTTTATGAAAAAACTTGTGACTCATAATCAGTTTTACCACCAGTCATGACAAATTGTCGGAAAGATGAGTGCAGTTTTATTTTTATCCTTTAGTTACTAGTCGGCTGAGGGACTCAGTAAGCCATTCAATAAATCGTCTATTATTAGCAGGATGGATAATGTAAAAAAATCGTTACTTTTTAGAAGAACCAAAATTTAGTATACCCAATACCTATAGGTACATTGATATAAATATATTTACCTACATCAGATCTGAAAAGTCGGAATAATTATAACTGTAAATATTTATAACTAAACTAACTAACTAACTAACCATCACGCCATTTCCCCGAAGGGGTAGGCAGAGAGGATAGAACGCCACACCACTCTGTCCTGGCACACTTCTCTTGCTTCCTCCACATTCATACATCTTCTCATGCACGCACGTCGATTATTCCGACTTCTTACATGCCCACTTTCAAGCACTTGTTTTACTTGATCATGCCATGTCTTTCTCGGCCTTCCTCGACTTCTACATCCAGGCACAGTTGGATCATATATTTTTTTAGCACAAAGATGCTTTTTATGTTTTAATAGGTATACACTGATTTCAAATATCTTAATTTCGTATATATATAGTGTAAGAAATAAAATCTCTTACGAATATTCCAGCAAGCGGTTCTATTCTTGTTACCTTTCCAAATAAAAACCAAATGGTTGAGGTAACAGCGATACGTTATTCTTGATATAACTGCAATACGTTATTGTTGTGGTATCAAAAATTTATGGCTCAGAAACTTTGCTGTATTACATTAGTATTTTACTAAGGTTCCTTCTGAATTCATTTAATCCCATTTATTTCTTTGACAGTCAGTAGTTCATTATACCTTTTGAATCCTTTGTACATTTTGCTGTTCTCTGTACTGATCTAGATCTATTGACTGTCTTTAAATTATTTTTTATTTAAGTGGTGTGGCGTTCTACCCTCTATGCCTACCCCGGCGGGGAAAGGTGTAGTGGTTGTTTAGTTAGATTATACCTACACCTATCGCTCATTCGCCGTTACAACGTCATATTTTCTTTTACTACAATTTAAAAAAAACATTTGTTTTTTTTTTTAATAAAAATTTATTTCTTGGACAGTTTTGTTTATTGGATAATGTACACTGGAGTACACATTACTTTCACTAGAAAAAAGTCGTATTTATTGAGAACAGTTTTGTAAACCCATTTATGAGAATTGTAGATAGGGTGTTATTAGTTTATCTCACCTTGGTTGTGCTAAAAATGGGCAAAATGTCACATATATCTTTTTGGATCTGATCCATAGAAATGAAGAAGCAGACGCTGTAAACCGCTCCCGCCATTTTTGTTTATTAGTGTGAGGTGTGGGTTTAGATTTAACGTTAGCTCTACACTATTCCTAAGTTTTTCGCCGAAGACGTGGTACTTCGGAAAGTTGATCGAAGTATGGGTAGCAACGTATGAAGAAGGACGAAGTGACTCATTACACTGCCGCGCCGTCAGCGGCATACTAAAAAGTCACGTATATAAGATATTGTCGAAATTGAGAAAACATCTGTTAGGTTAAAGGATTCATTTCAGTTTTTTTTTCGTGGGAACGGGGACGTGGAAGAAAGAGTAAAAAATACATGTATTTTATTAAAATTTGAAGATTTTTCTATTTAAAAACAAATAGATTAAGTGTCATAAGTACTACACAAAACATGTATAAGCCGGATTTCAAATCAGGCTGTGGTCTAGTAGCAAAGTCGAGGATCCTTAACTAACTAACTAACTAACAGGCACGCCATTTCCCGAAGGGCAAAGCAGAGAGGATAGAACG
This sequence comes from Micrasema minimum, assembly GCA_022494985.1. Lineage (NCBI taxonomy): Eukaryota > Metazoa > Arthropoda > Insecta > Trichoptera > Brachycentridae > Micrasema > Micrasema minimum. Next base: position 22,136 of record JAGVSP010001496.1, read on the forward strand.
CCACACCTCTCTGTCCTCAACTTCTCTTGCTTCCTCCACATCACTTCTCATGCACGCACGTCGATTATTCCGACTTCTACATGCCCACTTTAGTTGTTTTACTTGATCATATTTCTGCCTTCCTCGACTTCTACATCCAGCACAGTCGCATCATATATTTTTTTAGATGTTCTTTCATCATCCATTCGCTCTACATGACCGAACAACGTAAAAGACCTTTCTTTTTTGTCGATAATGCTTATCTCAGCCTTGCATTCTGCTCTATGGAGCTCGAGGAATCCCTCGGCTCAAATCCCGCTCCATCACGAGTTCCTACTTTCTTGCTTAGTAATTTCCGTATATTTGAAAACAGACCCGATATTGAAATATTTCATAAGAACGCAAATATTTCTTTTATTTAATAAATATTCAAAGAACACATTTCTAACATGTCACTGTCACATACGCTACTCGCAATACATATCTTACCAAGAATTCTAAACTGCACTAACTTAAAAAAAACTATTTATTTGTAAAAACTGAGCTCATTGAAATAGAAGTCGGATTTTGAAAAATTTAATATCTCGAATTATATTTAATATATCTAGAAACATGTTTCTTGGACAGAAATGTGGCGGTCGGTGTGAGCTATAGGTAACGTGGTATTCAGTTAATTTTCGACAAATTAAGACTTGGTGCAGTAGGTATAGTATTCATGGTGCGATATGATGACAGTTCATTCTCCAACTACGGTCACCTTCAGGCGACTCCGCGAGAGCTTGGAGCCAGTATTTTAGTTAGTTGCGTTAGTATTAGTATGTTAGCAGTAGACGACGCAATACGGAATGCTGCCAAGGTCAGTCTACGTTGCCGCTATTAACACAGCTCAAGTCTCACGGAACCTACGACAAAATGTCTCTTTTTACAATAAACGCATCCTCCAAAATCAAGGAACAGTTTTCAATTTTTTACTCTTTTTCGAAAATTACTCGGAAAAATTTAAACACTCGGGACACATTTCACTACTAACGAACACATTGCTTTGTTTAGGATCTGAATATTAAAAATGGTAAAACATTTTCGTCAGTTCGGCTTTGCAGAAATATTTTTACCTATTTTAAATCTTCAAATGAAAGCCGCCTTTGACAGCCCATTTTTGTTTATTTTCTGAAACCTTAAATAAATGTAGACTGAAGCAGTAAAGCAGAAATTCAACGTCACGTCATATTTTCAATATTTCAACATCCGCGATAACATCGCATACCTTTTTTCTTAATATTTAAACATTATTACTCTCACAACTCCTATTACTATTACTACTACTTCCCCTTATTCGCACCTAATGGCGCATTGAGCACTGCATCCTACACCACGTGCAGTGTTATTTGATATTGTTCATTACATAAAGGCAAGATGATCAGTCTTACGTGTCCGAGGTATCACGTATGAAATATTTTGTGTAAAAAACACATTTAACCACACTGTAAGAACCGACAAGTAAATTTTCTTGTTTTATTATGAAACTTTGGGTGTTTTTAATTCATTTTGAAAAAAATATTTTATAAATTTTATTTATTAATGTTGTTTGGAAAAGGACACATTGTGCAACAGATTACGAAGAATGCATGAGAATCTTTTAATTGATAACATACGGGTGTACTGCCATAAAGTGCACATCCGAAGTGAGATAAAACTAAATCAAATTTCATGCACTATATTATATATAATGTTTTTACCTTTTTGTGCGTTGTTTTTATTTATATTTAATTTATTTATCCGACCTCCCGAAAAATCATCTGTCTAGCGGACTTTCTTCTTATTTTTTTTTTTTACGACATTATTTTTATTAAATTGTTTAAAAATCAAGATTATTTTTTATTTAAAATACGAAATTTTTTGAAAATACCAACTGAAAGAAGAAAAAAACATTTATTTACAACCAAAGGAAAAAAAATACACAAAAAAACAAATTTTTCGAAATATTTATAGAAATTCGCCTCATAAGTAGGTACTATTTTTGTATATATTTTTTTTATAACCATTGTATTTCCTCTCCAACAAAACAATAACATTTTTCTATTTCTATAACTGAAAGCGTAGTGAGGCGTTATTATATAAAAAGTACTCATTGGTTCGGGTGCGTGCGTACGGTACGTACGTCTCGTCACGTCACTGATATGGGTTAAAATTTCCTCACACTTAACTCCATTACAGAAAATTTTACACACAGGCTACTTTTACATTCTAGCAACGGATGATCTTAATTTCTACGCAACGATAGACCAAATCTATAAACAATATTCCATTTTGGAAATCTTTTTTTAAAAAAAAAAACTTTGAATCAAATTTGTCAATAAGATACCACAATAATATTAAAATTTCAAAAATTCATAAAAAACAATTTGAAAATAGTTTTCTTATTACATATAAGAGAATCATTTCTTTTAATGAATTGCCCAAAGAATTAAAAATTATGAAAGATAATAAAAATCACATTTACTTTAAACGACAATAATTACTATTATTGCTTACTTATTTGCTTATTTTGCTTATCTAGTACCTAGATTTATTATTTTACTATTTTAATTATATTTATTTACTTACATGTAGGTACCTATACTTTAGCGTAATCTCCCTCACCAAGCACAAGAGCTTGTCTTTTTAATTGGTGAGGTAGCGATAAATGTTAATATTATATAATTATAGTCATAGGTTATAAATAGTTGTTCTTTAAAATATGGAATCAATATTAAATAATTAAAAAAAAAACAAAAAATTAATCAATTAAAACATAAATAATTTAATTGAAACATTAATTCATTATTTTTAACCTCTTCGTCTTATTCGCATTGCTCGCTACAGAGCGTCTTGAAATGGTGATTAATACCAGGATAGAGTGATGTGGTGTTCTATCCTCTCTGTCGTCCACCCCTTTGATCAACGATGACTGGTCAATTGATTATTTTGGTTAAATATTGCTAGAATCAGCTAATAATTCATGGCTTTGGTGATATTAAAAATATTTTCATCCGGCCCGCCCTCCTAAAATTCCCAATTTCTGCGTATAAATCATTCATACAGGATTTATTAATTTTATAGAATTTATTTGACCCTTAATGAGAAACATGTACTAAAAAGTGAAAGATTTTATGACTGTGAAATTATCTACATCGACTGTTATGCGAAGAATTAAAGATATAGGCCCTGAGATAAGATTTATGCTTCATCCGGAAAAAATAAATCCGGCTTTTCTCTCAAAAAAGTTGGTTTAGACTGCCTTAGACTATCTTTGGTCTAAGATTTTCGAAAGAGCATTTTTATGAGTTTTTGGCGGAGTGATGTCGCGGCAAAGGCTGAAAGCTGAAACCATACACTAAATACGAGAACTCCATTTGCATTCACATTATATATTATAATGTTGATACTTTTATATATATAATTTCCAACGTACGAATGTTTAAAGAGAACAATGCGTGTTCTTATCAACAGAGCCGCCAGTCTTTAACATTCCGTCATAACTTTGACCCTGAATATACATATTTAATGTGCTTCGTTTGCCCTCTATTTATTGCCTCTGTAACCTTAAACCTTACAAAACAACGAGGGCTTGGGGTAAATTAGAAATATATATTTTTTGTAACTTTTCTGTAATTGGTACTATCATTTATTTAATAGACAATAATAATATAATAAATAATATGTAATTAGTACCTATCTATTGTAAGGACTGCTAAATATCTACATAATATGCTAAAAGATGTGTATTGGCACATTGGCGGTTCGATTGTTACATAGTGCATAATATTATATATTATGTAAGATCTACATTGTAGGTACACGGATAACATGCACATAATTATAATAAATATAAGTAAAAGTATAGTTTAGGTCCTGAGGGTATACAGTATTTAGATGCGCTTTGGGCAAGTGCCTAGGGCCCCACTTTCGACTTTCCATGGGGCCTTCTAGTTTCTTTCAGATCACCTACCGAAAACCGGCGAATTTGTTTAATTCCGTTGATGATTTTATATTAACCTTATATACAAAATTTGATTTCTAAAGATTGAACAGTTCTTCTCTTATGTATATCAGTGAAGAGATTGAAAATTTTGCTTCTCTAAAATCTAGAATAATAAGACTCCTATAACGAGGTCCAATTTCTACATAACGAACTTTTTATCCAAGAAAGGACACTTTTTGAAGAAGTTTTTTTATTTTTCGTTCTAGATTTTTCTTGCATAGGAAGTTTTACAACATGCTGCGAATTTTGCTAAATCGTCACACGTGTGAGTTGTCCTTGATTTTGGTTCTTTAGATTTATTTAAACGGTCCGACCTTATTGCAGGCAATAAAATTTACTTTTAAATGCGGCAATATTACTCAACCCTCTTTTTATTAAGAATTTCTCGTCCATAATAAAACCTTTCATTCGTCCATTGTTTGCACAGAATGCACAGATGCTAAGGATTAAAATACGATACTCGATGTGTATTCGACACGATACTTAGCCGAATGATATTCTTGTTAACATACAAATTTAAATCAGAAAAACCATTTTTAACTAAATATGTGAATGTAATGAATAACTTTTTCTGTAGTCAACTACCCAGCGGAACATAGTATTTCCCTAAATCTACAGAAAACAGAGATAGTAAAATGTACGAAATACCTAATTTGCCCTTACGAATTTAAAAAAATTGTGTGTATTCTAAATAGCGAATTCTTTATATATAACGAACTTTTCTCCTGGGATTTAGCGACTTCGCTATAAAGAAGTTACACTGTATGACTTATGTACTATATTATCATAGTCATAGGAGCCCTATTATCCTAAGTGCCTAGGGCCTCCAATAAGTTAAAGATGGCCTTGTATGTGTTAGTTTAGATTGACATGAAGGATATATAAAAATAGATGAGTAGCAATGACTTTACCACGGATTGCATTTATGTAAAAAAAAAACTCAATCATTGATTTGTAAATAAATACCGGAAAAATTAAAGAACTCTGACTTGTTATGATGAATCCAAATATTTCAATTTCGGGGCTAATTTCAAATACCTAGTCGGATATAACGCTAGGAAAGCAGGAGTGGGGTGGATCTAAATTTGAACAAAGGCATCGTTAAAAGATTCCGTCTTTTAAAAAAGAGTTTTTTCCTTAATTAAAGTCTTGAGAAGGTCAAAATCAAGGAGGAAATTAAAGGTGAGGAATAAAAATAAAGTAAAATATATATTTTTTCCAGACAAATATTGTATGGTGTATAATGGCAATCGTCCGTCTTCGGAGACGATGAAGATGCGGCACTCATCAGACAGCCGAGAAAAGCACCTTCTCTGGTGACTATGAAGTCCTATACGAGACCTGCACAGTCGACCACATCTCTCACATCTCCAGGTTGTGGGGGGGATCCAGTTGGTAGCTGCTTCGCTCGCTGTCTTCTAAGTCCCAAATTCTCCAGCCAGAGACTTCCTTTAGCTCCCTCCTCCATGCCATCCGGTCCCTGGCGTGATTTTCCCAATTATCAGCGTCTATGCAAAATGTCTACATGGTGTATAGACATTTGATAAAGTAGGTAAGATGCTTTGAAATAAAATGTTTATATTTTGACAACTGTACATGTATAATTTTAAACATACTTTTTTTTAAATAAAAAAGAAACTTAGTCAATCTTATCTTGCACGTGTTTCAATTTATAAAAACTATTTCAATTGAAGTCTAAGCGGCTTGTGCTTGAAAACAGGAATCAAATCATGGTGGAATGCGGATTCGAACTGTCATGTGGGATCTTTAGACCCAAAAATTGCGACGCTATCACTGGGACACCACCAGTTCTCGCGTTATTCTCACAGTATTAAAAATAATAGATGGAATAGTTGTTTATAACAGGCAATTGTAAGCCCAAGAAGCATGCATTTTGCAACCACTTTGACTAATGTTTCCAAGTTTATAAACGGTTAAATTTGGCCATAGTTAGCTAAACATGTCCTCTGTATTTATTGACGATTGACGCCTTCAATCAAGAATTTCAGAGAAGTGACATTCCATATTTTAAAAAATACTACCGTGTCTGAGGTGTCTAGTTACCCACTATGGCACTCACTACGTCATCAATAAGCATCTACGTCATCACTAGTCACCTCCGTCACACGTTTCGTGTATTGGCTGTGCTGGAGTCTTTAGACGGTGAAATTTGATAATAAGTGGTTTTATGAAATTAAGAGTAGGAAGCGTAGGGTATATTTAAAAAAAAAATGTATGGAAACGCCTCTTCTAGTAAATTCTTGTTGGAATATTGACGCTTTGAATTGTTAACAGAAAATGGTTCAATTTCGCAACGTTTTTCATATGTAAACGCATAAGTGGATAAAGATAACTTTATGGAAAACTTTCAAGTAAATAAAAATAATTTTTATATCAAGGAAGTGTACTTACATAATATATATGGCATGCATGTGAGAATGTTGTTTTTAAGTGATCTATTTTCATAAAACATATTATTACTAAAATTTAAAATTGTTTTTATTTCCTATAAATACATACTTTACTTTTCAATCAGGTCATTGCATTAGCACATTTATTTTTATCACAAAACTGCGAGACTATTTACATTGTACATACATACCTATACATTAATGCTTATTATTTATTGATAGCGATAGCTACGGTTATAATTGATTTCATAACCTATTTTTCATGTTTGCCTATTTAACTAGTACCTAAACGCAAATGGTTTAGCAAATCTATTTTATCTAGGAAATATATTTCGTAAATAATGAAGTTCCATGTTATTTTTAGTAGTTATAATAGTATTTTCTGTGAGGAATTACTTTGTAACAGATATTAACATACTATAAAAATAACTACTACATCATCATTGTACACCTTTATAACGAATATGACGTGATTAAATCTTAATTAATCTTAAATTCTCTTTATTATAATATTGCGTCAGAGCTGCGGGACGTAGACTTGACTTGGGAGGATAAACGGGAGCTGGCGGCCGATCTCTTGGCCTAAAGGCAGTTTGTGGATTCCATATGCTCCACATAGGGAGCGGATATGGTATGATGATGATGATGATGATGATATAATATACCTAACTATATTTATGCAGATACATAATTAAGACTTCCGCCAAAGAAAATGAAAATGTCATAATTAATATGTTTTGATTGCTATTTTCCAAAATAAGAACGGGTGGTGGCCCAGTGGGTAGAGTCACGGTCTCTGAGTCCAGAGATCGTCGGTTCAAATCCCCACTTCGACACGACTCGATTCCTATTTTCAAGCACAAGCCGCTTAGGCTTTATTGAAAATAGTATTTACAAATTGAAATATGTGCAAATATCATAAGATTGCATAGATTTCTTTTTTATTAATAAAAAAAAAAAAAAATATATATATTTTTTTGTTTGTATTCGTGCGATAAACAAAGGCGTTACCTACCTACTTTTTTTACGAAAGTTTTTACATCCAAAAAACTAAGCAGGTTAAGGAAGTAATTAACCATCTGTAACCCGATTAGATTATAACTGAATATTGAATCCAAATAATATATCAGAATTATATCGTTATTTAAAAATAACATTTTCGTTATTTGTTGAAATCGTCGTTTTCATTCATTAAAAACGTTATCAAAATTGCAGTTCTAACGACCTCTTTTAATAATAAAATGAAAGATTCGAGGTATTGCAGTATAACCGACGCCGCGACGCAACGATATCATTCTACACTTATGCGATAGATGATCAAGCTAAAAAAATAAAAATTTAACACAATAGTTTTCAAACGTACAAATAGTATGTAGGTAACCTACAAATAAATAATAGATGAGTATAATAAGGTATGTTAAATGTATGCTGGATCTGTCATATTCAAGGTCAAGGCTAAATAAAATAATTAATGACAACTCCGGTGGTCTAAGATCTCATTTAGTTAACACCACCAAATCTTTGACTGGTAAGAATCATCAAATTTGATTTAAGTGCGATTATTTATGCAAGTACGTGTATTATAATAATTCTTTTAAACTACTTAAACTACTGTAACGGGCATCTTCAGATAGACCCAGTACTACAACTTCACCCTGTAACGGGCATCTTCACCCAGTCTGAAGATGCCCGTAACAGGGTGAAAGCACTAACTGGCGAAGTAAATATAAATATAAGTGTACCAAGTATTTTTATATGAAGTTTTTTAGTTTTATTTAAGTAATTAAATCGTGGAATTCCACGAAGTACCCAATGTAAAAATATATGTTATTATTCTGAAGCAGCATCTTATCACAATTTAGACACCCTTGAAGCAAGAAGAATCATTACTGACACTATTTTACTTCACAAATTAGTAAATAATATATTAGATTGCCCACAGCTCCTTGAGAAGATTCAATTTTGAGTCCCTCAACGACCAACTAGATCCAATCAAGTTTTTCATATTAACATTCCAAATACAATAAATGCTAGAAATGCAACTATTCCGAAAATATTAAATTTCTATAATACACATTTAGTCTATATTGATTTATTCCACTCTAGCCTTAGAGTATATCGGCCCCAAGCTAGGACCCTCATTATTAATGATTTTTGATTTATTGTATTAGCTGTGAAATATTGGCATGCGTGATGCATTATTATTGTAAAATCATATACTTTCTCAATATTGTACTATCTACTTTTGTGGACTAATTCCCCTTTATTTTATGTACACCTGAAAACTGGTGAATCTACATTATATTTGGAGTTGAATGTGTAATATAACTAGTAAAAAAAAATTCGTAAAACAGTTTAAGTATAATTGTATGAATTCTTAGTTTTTATTTTGTTTTCTTTATGAATAGTTTTAATTTGACTAAATACATTATATTTGACTACAATTTTCCAAAAATTGTTATTAATTTTTTTTGGAAAACTATGGGTCAAATAAAAAATATGTATTCTACAAAATTGACTTCGAATATGGTGTAGATTCACTGGTTTCCCGCTTGTACATAGAGTTTTATTACACGGTATATACGTTTATTAAATCACGTAGATTTTCATTTCGACGTTTTTACGATGTATTTTTTCGACATTTACATGCCTAAAACCAGTCAGCAAAAAAGATAAGATGTAAGCTATACCTACCTATACCTACCTATGCTTAGCCCAGATATTTTTTGGTATTTGATACATCTCTTTGTTAGGATCAAGGTCAGGCCACCTTAGTAAGTTACTCTTTAGCTACGTTTATGTACGTTGACCTATTGCCTACATAAGTTTATATCTGTTTTCATATCAATATAGAAAACTAAAAACAAAATGCGTTTTCGTAATTTTTATGACAGGTACGTTACAATTATCAAATTTAATATTATTCTTGTTTATTTTTCCTATATTCAATTTTAAAATTTCGCTTGCCAGGAGTGAAAAAAATTCACAACTTACATATTTTTTTGTACATAGGTACATGAACAAGTCAGCTTTGTGAGATATTTGTATTTTTTATATTGATTTTATATCATTATGTCCATTTTTACTTGAAAACTTTTTCTTGTAATTAATTATGTATTTTTATAAACAATCTTTTTTCAATAAATAAGAATAAATAAAATAAAAAAACGATAATTATTTAAAATCATAAAAACTCAATTTAATACGATTATTATTATAAATAATCAAAATGAAAAAATATATTGAAAAACCAAATCAAATTTTAAATAGTGTTAGTGAACATACATATACCAAATGGGGAATGATATTAATTTCAAAGTGTCACTTAAAAAAACTGAATATAAAGTAGGTACCTATGAATGCAAGAATACAGAAGTTCTGTAATATTTTTTACTAACTATTTCTATGAATTTACTTATTTATGATTCCAGGCGCGCCACTTTTTACGTGTACCTAAAAAATATATCGCGTCTGTGACGCGTGTATGACGTCAAGTGATAAACAATTTTACCTCTCCACGCACTATGTTCCGGAAGGGTTGCCCATGAGTGTACACTGTGTAACAAAATAATTATGTCTAAGCAGGAACCCGGTGAATTTACATAATATTTGGAGTCGATTTTGTAGAATAAAATTTTACCAGCAGTTTTTGAGAAAATTGCTTCACAATTTTTTTTCGAGAATTTCTCACGAGTATTCATCAAATATGATATGTGTGATACGTCCCACAAAGAAAAAAAAAGCCAAAATAGAATTTTAATAAAATTTTGTGCAATTTTACTCAATCTACGTCATATATCTTTGAAAAAAAAATTTTAAAGCTAAGATTCAAAAGTCATATGATGTAGATTCACAAGTTTTCTGGTAGTACTGTTGTACTAGGAGTCTTGTTACTCCACGTATAATGGATGCTAGGTACTATGCCCATTGTACGTAGTCCCATGTCCCATGGAATAACCTTGGACATGAAGGTTGAATGGGTATAATGGCTGAGTTGCCAAAATATTCTCCATTTACATATTCGTATACAGTGAGTAAGAAAACTTTTAGTACACCCCAAATATTGTTTAATCTACATCATGTTTTGGAGTCGATTGTTTAATATTATGACTTTTTCATTTGAGGTTTTATTAATAGCTTTCATAATCGCCATAACATTTTGCTTAGACTGCATCGCCTCATACAGGTACATATTTAGTCAACACATAAGTATGTATGCCCATGCATAATAACAACGTACAATTGCGCAAAATAATTTGATTAAAATTCAGAAAATGTTGAAGTTTTCTTTTGGATAGTATTAACGTGACTTAGTAAATGATATTTTTTTTTTTTAATTTTATTTTTTTTTTTATTGAATTTTTCTCATTTTATTACATTTAATAACATAAATAATAATAATAGCACATTTATATAAAAAAAAAAAAATACAAAAAAAAAAAAACACAACTTAAGATAAACAATAATTAGGGAAAAATCCCACATAGCCTGTTTTGATAACAAATTTTAAGAATCTTAAGAAAATAAATCAACTTCCAACTAGTTTTCCTCGAAAACTATGGGACAAACAAAAACAAATTACAAAATTGACTCCAAATATGATGTAGATTCGCTGGTTTTCCGGTTGTACATATGTAAAAAATATATATATAAATAATTGCAGCGAATCTTAATCATTTGTTACCTGAAGGTGAGATGATCAGTCTTACGCTTCAGCGCCTTATTTATGAAAATATCTTTATGTGAGAAACACATACATATAAATACTACGCATTGACCCCTATCAGGTATCGAACCCGCGACCTCGTGCAGGGCAGCACAACGCGCTACCTCTACACCACGAGTTTTGTTACTCGTGCTCTCATAGTTCAATTTGTCAAAAAATTAATAAATATTTTATTTTAACATGCCAATTTACATATTGCTTACGAAATTATTGCACCTAATGATGCATTATGTGCATAGGAAGTAGTAACACCAGTGTAGGTTTTTTTTAAATACCTGCATGAAGGTAAGATGATCCGCCTTTAAGCGTCAGTGCAAATCCAAGGTATAGGTCGCATCATGTAAAAAGAACGACGGGAGAAAGTGGAGGGGGTGTGTTTGCGCATGTGACCCGCCCACCCCGCGTCCCAAAAAAGACCGATAATCGCCTAATGCGCTAATGCGCAGCTTGACCGCCAGCGTTATTTTTACATGACGCGACCTGTACCTATAATACATAAAATATAAATTGGAAAAACAGCATTTTAAAAGCATATTTAATATGGGATCAAACGGGAATCAAACACATCCTTTTGCATGGCAGCTCAATGCATTTACCACTATTACACTTTGCGTAGTGTGGATTTTTAAAATCTACAAAGTGTTTGGTTAAGACTTGAAAAATACAGTGGTTTTCATTAGATATTTTTATTTAAGTTATTATACATTTACAAAACATTTATTTTAACGCTGCTACCTTAGTATATTATATATTATTATTACATTACATTTATTTATTCTATTACGTTAAAAAAAACGAGTGTTCCCTCACTGGGATTATATAGAAATGTAAACGGTTCGATTTCCGATCGGGGTCAATATGAAATATTGTTTTCAATGTGATTTTCGGATAAAATATTTCGTGTGTGATACCTTGGACTGGCGCTGAAACGTAAGACTGATCATCTAGCCTTCATGTAACCAATGATCAAGATTCACTGCAATTTGGTGTACCAATGAAGTGCCTTATACACCATTAGGTACGGATAAGGAAAAAAAAGAAAAAGAAAATGTGCCGAGGGAAACATTAAAATTAGTAAGTTTATCCCACAGTAACTTGTTTTAATAACACAGAGAATACGAACAATAATGTAAATAGTCGTGTTTAGAAAGGTTCGTTTCAATACCTATTTAATAATTTTTTTATGAGTAGGTTTCCTAAAGTTTCAACACCACATATTATTATACAGGGCTCTGAGAAATATTTTAGGGATACCCTGGGATACACATGTAAAAGAAATATATCCCCAGACAGAAATACTCCCATTCAAAGTAATACCATTACATGAAATCACAAATACCATACTTACCATATTGAATCATTCAGCACATACAAGTTTGAAACACAATTTTAACTCTGAGCTTCGTGGTCACAATACACGTAATTCAAAAAACCTCCACATTCCAAAATTTCGATACACAAAATTCGGTAAAAAATCCCTAATGAACATTTCTCGATCCCAATATAATTATCTACCCCTTGAAATAAAAATAAATAAAGCAATACATAGTAGAGCCCTTTAAGATCTGTATTTAAATATGTTTTTCAATGATAGATATGATGTTTAGGATTAAGATTGAATGTGTTAATTTTGAATCGTCTTTCTTGTTCGTCTTTTTGATTGTGCAATATGTAATTAAAAATGTGAATAATACCGGTCCAAAAATGAGTTTTTATAACTCCTGGGAATATAATACATGTATGTTTTATAAGATTTTTTTTAAAGAAATCAAAAATTAAATAAAAATAAAAAAAATACTAGTATAATAAAATTCAAACAAAAACGGTAAAAAAAACTATTGACTAATTTTTTTTTTAAATTTTAAAATGTAGGTAAAAACTTATTTTTCTAATAAAAATTGCATCATTTTAGACATATTTCTTACATTGATGAGACTTAACACGTAGCTATTACCTCGTTTCAATGCAACCCAAAGTTCCTAGTTAATCTACACCATATGTCTACAAGTATATGAATAGTTCACCTCATCGCGTAACCCCATTTACTCAACCGCCAACGATAAGCGTACTTGATAGCGATAGCAGATGATAATATCTCATACTAGGATATAAGGTCGTTCTTGTTATCACTATTCATTTATTCATACTCGTAAGTTGCGCAAACAATTTTCTTACATCGTCAACTCTCGTAAGACACACTACAGACTACACACTTTGTATTTGAAGGCGATATTTGCTAAATCGACTAATTCATTTTTTTGTGTTTTTAAGAATTTCTTTTTAAAAATCGAGCTAGTGCTTAGCAAGTCTAGTGATAATACATACCTACATATTGGTCCACGAATCAAGGAATGAATATCTGTATAATGTACTTAAGTTTTTTGGTAAGGTAGTAATATACACGGTGAAGCCTCCACGATAATAAAAGTAATGACCGATATCAACACAAAATACATTTTGCTGTGCAAGAATGACTGTTTTTCAATAATTATATTGACGGTTTTTCTACTCATAGTAAGTACCTACTATGAGTACTTATGTACGTATATTAGCAGGTTTATTTATTGCCTTGTGGCAAAATCTCTCCAACCAACTAAAATGGCGTTATAACGTTTCAAATATAAAAATAAAAAAAAGAGATTGCTTCTTCTATACCTGTACCAAGAATTCGCCAAGACGATGGACGATGGATGGACAATGTAAAGAGTAGGTACTGCAGGAACCAGATGACAGATTAAAGCTCAAGATTAGGAGGAGATCGAGAAGGAGAAGGAGAAGGAGAAGGAGAAGGAGAAGGAGAAGGAGAAGGAGAAGGAGAAGGAGAAGGAGAAGGAGAAGGAGAAGATAATTCCAGCTTCACACCGTGATTTTAATTAATTTTTTTTGAAATTATTTATTTTTATCGTTACCTTTGCAAATAGAAGCCTCATTTCTGTTGAACGTATTTCAAGGTAGGCATTGTCAATTAAAATAATTTTGTATCTAGCACTAGTTTACACTGTATCAAAATAATAAAATAAGATGAGCGGTAAAACGTAAAAAGCAACATTTTAGAAAAAAAAATTGTACTCGAATAAGTAACAAACAACTCGTATAAGGAACAGGACTAACTGGACCAACATAATAATATATATATTTATAATATTTTGTAATTACAGTAGTTTCAAACGAACAATCGTGGAACAAACAATTCGCTTTTTTAACACATAAAATGAAATGCATTTGCAATAAAATCTACAAAAAAAAGAGTTTTTTTGAGGTTTTATGTTTTAACACTTGACGTATAGAAAAAAACCTTATTGAGATTGAGTTATATACCAATGTTACTACTACTTTCCCTTATTCGCACCCAATGGTGCATAGGGCACTGCATCGGTACACCAAGTGCAGTGATTCTTAATATTTATATTACATTTTTTTTTTTTTTGATAAGGTATGATGATCAGTCATACGCTCCAGTACCAGTCCAAGGTATCACACATGAAATATTAATATGAAAATCACATGTAAATAAATATTTCATGTTGACCCCCTACGGGAATCGAAGCCGCGACCTTATGCACGGTAGCCAAATACGCCACCACTATGCTACGAGGCGAACAAATTGTATTATTATTTTATTTCATTTTGTGTCACTGTAATACTATGTATATACTTGTTATTTCCTGTTATTAAGTTTGTTTTTGCCAAAATTATCGAAAAATTGGTAGATTGGTGAATTATGTACTTACATGCTCTATATAAATGTTTTCACCTACCTACTGTGTTTCGTCTAATTTTTGAATATTTTAAATTGACCCCATCAGGAATCAAACCCGCGACCTAATTAATGCATGGCCGCCAAACTCGCTACTGCTATGCCTCTAGGCGGACAAGGGTTTTTTGAAGATAATTATTCTAAATAACTTCAAAACTAATTAGCTTATTCACAAATGTTTACAAATAATAACATTTATCATTAGATTTGGGTTAAATTTATTGAGGCTTTCCGAAAACTGAGGCCATATTTATACCAATTCAAAGTTTAAAAACTATTTATAAAAATATATATAAATAAAATAAAATAAATCAATAAAACAGTGTTACTGTTTATTTACAATAAATGCTATATACTATTTATAGTAAAATACTGAACCTAAACTAATACACATTGCGTTTAGAGCGTGGACGTTTTAGTTATGTAGTTTCAAAAGACTTCATTCGTAATATTATTTATTTATTACTGAAGGCATTTTGTAGTACCTACCAAGGCCTTGAAGATTGTTTTGAAGTGCTTGTAATTTCCCATCCGAACAAAGATTACGACTTTCGAAAGAGAGAGTAACTATATATTGCGAAAAAGAAATAAAAAAAACATGATAAAGTGGTCAGACGTAAAAATTTATACTTTATTGTAGGTATGATGAGTTGGAATTTATTTTATAGAACTCCATAAAATCAAACAAGGTTTTGGTTCTATTTGTTTATTTATACACAATTATCAAAGTAATAATGCAAATGCCCTAAAAAAGCGAAACAATTGTCACTAGACGTAGAGTAAAAAATTAACAAATAAAATCAAAATGTAGTTTGATTTCTGTATCACTATATTTTATTTCTTAACTTTCAAAAGGCCAGGATATTATTTTGAATTGACGTAACCGCCGCCATATAAGGATATTCAAAAAACCTTTTATATAAAGTATCCCTTTATAAACATTTTGTACTTGTGACAGCTTTTACTAGAAGCTGGTAGATCCCCAACCAATCAAAGCACTTTGTTTTTAGTACTGTCACAACATTTACACAGCTCAGAAGATGGACACTGCAATATGTTCCGAAACGCCGCAACACAAAGCTAAAAAACTACGCATAATAACAAAAAAGCATTATATTCATTATCCTGTATCCGGAAGGCGGGGAAAATCTACAAATCGATCATAACCGATCTTCATCATCACTTCTTCGGTACAAGTCTATTAAGATTGAAACATTTACTAAAGTAGACCCGATCCTGTCTTGAGTATGTCCACATTTGATTCTAATTGTCTAAGATTCACCAATTTAATGTTCTGCCACTTATTTTTACTGCTTGTTATCTTTTACTGCTTAACTATGTATTGAAAATGGATTTTTCCGTAAATAATAAAAAATAAAATATTAGTATCCATTTGCCGGCAATGTTAAAACCATAAAAAATGTTTCTTAAAACTGTTTTCTTATATAATCTTTTTCTTCTTCTTAATCGTTGGCTTTTGACATAGCAGTCGTGGTCAAAGCAGCAGGGGGGAAGCATGCCGCCAGAATTCGCTTCCATCCGTCTGTCTCTAGCACTTCTGGAAGCCTCCTAGAGAGATACGCCCGTCGCCTGCAGTCACCAGGTCAGTCCATCTCGTTGGGCTCCTCTCACGGGACCGAGACCCTTCGACCAGTCCCTGCACCACCAATTTTTCCATATCGTCCGGTCGCCTTGTGACGTGTCCGTAGTACCTGAGAACACGTAGCTGCACGATGGAAGATAGACGCTGTTTAGTCCCCAATTCTTGAAGAATTGAAACATTTGTGGGCGGTCTATGATATCCGTAGCTTTTTGCGCCAGCACCATGTTTCAAGAGCATCTATCTTCCTTCGCTCACGCTCTCTCAAGGTTCAGGTTACCGCGGCGTAAAGAAATATTGGAAAAATTCGGGTTTGAACCATTTTGATTTTGGTTCAAACCCTGTTTCTCCATTGCAGAGCGAGCCATTGCACTTCCCTTAATAATTTCCGCGTCGCAACCTCCCTAATTTATTATTAGTGAATCTAGGTAGATATGAGATATTTCTGGTCTATTATTATTTCTCCGGACAATAATCATCATTTTCGTTTAAAGTTCTCCTTTAACTCCTCTTACCGAACTCGGTAGTAGATATACTTTTACCACATAAGTAATCAATAAACACCTTTTGCGTTTGTGGAAATTTTAGTTAATTTTATGAGGTGGTTATTTTTATATTCTCTTTGTTACAACAGTTAACATTGCATATGTATACCTACATAATAATATATTAAAGCTAATGAATTCTTTTGTTTGTTTTAGTTAATGAATCTCGGTCATACGCACTCTTTGAAATAAAAAATTAGGAGTTACAGTCCATAAATTACCGCGATGTGGTGTCGAAATGACCAAAAAACCATATTAAGTAACTCACTGCTTTGTGCCATAATTTGTGATTGCACCATATCGTGTAGTTCTATCATCCTATGTAGGCAGTAGGCAGTAGGCACTCGAATGATGAAATTCTGACGTAACGCGAGGCCACTTTACTGTTGCCAAGTAACTGCCTATATGATGGGAAACTTCCGCCATTTTTGTACGAATAATTAAAGAAATCACAGTTTCAAGTTGTGGAGGTGATGAGTAAAAGTGGCAATGGTACTAAAAAACAAAGGAAGAAAGATTAGTTATTATTTGTATAGGGTCTTTGTTATTAAAATATATTAGGGTAAAGAGTAAACTCTTTCACACCGTAAGCCGTTAATGAAATATAACCTATCTCAATAAAACGTCCGATTTTGTAATGCATTTTTAGGTAAAAATAGTAAATTTATTTGCAATCTAGTGATATTTTACTTATTTCATCGATAAATCAAGAAACATCGATCAATTATTATTTAAATTTATCCAATGCATACTTTAATTTGTATTATAACAATAGAAACCACAATGCTTCAATAAAATTATTGAATAATGAATGATTGCAAATTAGCTACGTCAGTTTATTTCATGATATTTTACCACAATTTATGAGCCACAAAGCTCTGAATTGAATGAATATTATGTTATTTTAACATAAACACAGTGTGATGAGTCGTATGTTTACGTGCTATAACATAACAATAAAATTAAGATAGTTTAGCAAGACCTGCAGTAGATACGTAAAAATGCCTACCAATACTGTTAAGATTTACGAGAAACTGTTTTATTAAAATCGCAATACATATTATGTAAATACCATGCATAAAATACTGTAATTATAAATATTATTTTAGTATATTTCATGAATCAACTCTCCTTAGAAAAGACCATCTTAAAATGAAATTCGGATGGAAAATTAAAAATTAATTATTAATATAACTAAAAATCACGTCTTTGTATCGGTTTTAATAAATAGTGTAGGCATGCAAATCTATGTTAGTTGCTTACCTACTCTAAAATAATAACTGTATCAGAGCACGAAAAAAATGTAGTAAAGGGGGGGATTCGAACACTAAGATTCTATTCCGGAGTACGCGACTATCACTAAACCACAACCCAGTTTATTTCACAACTTTTATTTAAAGTTTTGTTCCTGAGAGTGCGTTTTCGGAGAACAAGCCGAGAAAATTTTAGATTTAAGTTTAACACTGTGACTTTTTTGAGTAGAGGTGACTAGGACGCCAGAGCACTAGACATTAGTAAAAAACATAGATAATTTGAGTATGTCCAAATACTAACAAACATAATTTAGATCATTTTTTAAAATCTCAACAGAGACGAAGGAGCTCTTTCCAAGATTGGGAATATGGATATTCAAGCGTTCACAATTGACTGGGCTAAGTGGCTACTTGACGTATTACAACATTCACCATTCCGCTTAATAGCCAATATCCATAGCAACTATTTTTTTTAATTTTGTAAAAAAAACAATGAAGCTGTTTTATCCAGTAAGATATTTCAAAGACAGACGATCGAGTCGAGAATAGGGCTTTATAGTTGCAACATCACCGCCACCGTACCGGCCAGATAAAAGTACTAGAGATGTGAGCAGTTCCTACTAAACGTAACCGGTAATTGCTTATATTAGAGCGAAGGCCAGGCCTCTAATCATGCCATGGGCATAGAAATAGAGGCAATAATCATTGACCCATTTAGTCTATCGCGAGGGCCCTTCTATGCTGACTTCGTGGCCCTTATCTAGGGCTGACAGCAAAAATTAATCAAAACTACAAAATAACAAAACTGTTTTTCAATTACAGTCATTAGTCAATTTATCCTAAGTCGGCATGGCCGAGTATTCAGCCATAAATGACGCAGAAGTAGCGCAGAAAACTCTGCGTGTCGGCCTCGCAATTATTATAAACTCTTAAAAACACTAGACAAAATTAAATGATGGCCATTCATTTGAACGTCTCGATAAAATAATCAGTTCAGCAGATACTTTTTTTAAGCAGGAACACGCTTCCACAAAATATAATACGGTAAATTATTTGGTCAATTTCTAGTGGGAGATGTTCTGAAACTTATATTCAGAAAAGTATGTTTGAAAACATTATTATACAACCTGAACAGAATAAAGTTACCTCTATATCAACGTTATAAATTACGGACCAAGTTATAATAGAATTTCTGAACGTAATTCTCAAAAGTGGAATCTACTCTACACAAAACTTTCACTCAACTTTAATATGAATTGAAAACTTTTAAGATTGAAAACCCGGGGAGGGGGTAATCCTTTGTTACTGAAAATTCCGTGTTTACTTTTAATCTGGAACAAAACAAAAGGATACGAATCATACACGTTCATATTATGTATATAATATATACTACTTCTTTCCCTTATCAGTACTCCCGCTACGGGGAATCGAACCCGCGACCTCAAGGACCAGAATGCGCCACCACTATGCTACGAGGCTATATATATGTACAGTACCTATATAAAGTAATATTAACATAATAATTGACTTGATAATATCTAACGACAAAATTAAGAAAGGGCTTTTACGATGGTTTGGTCATGTGGAGCGAATGAGTGATGAAAGAACGGCTAAAAGAAGTTTAAAATGCAAGTGTGCCTGGATGTCGAAGCCGGAGGAAGGCCGAAAAAGACATGGCATGACCAAGTACGACAAGTACTTGGTGGACATGTGAAAAGTCGGAATAATCGGCGTATGTGCATGAGAAGTTGTTATGAATGTTAGAGGAAGCTCAAGGAAGTATGTCAGGACAGAGTGGAATGGCGTTTCTATCCTCTCTGCCAACCCCTTACGGAGAAATGGCGTGATGGTTAGTTAGTTAGTTAGTTAAAATATCTAACCACCAAGCTAATGCATATTTTTTAATTATATTAGGTAAATTGATTGTTACGGTAACATACATTAATTTAGTTTTAGGTACTAAGGTATTGGTTAGTTTTTTTTAATGACTAAAAAATTTCCTACCCCCAATTCCCCCCTAAAAATTATATCCGAAAAAACGATCCGAAACGCTTTGAAAGGTTCGGATTCATCTTTGATTTACAATCGAAAATTCATCTTTGTTGAAACTACTACTACTCACATTCCTTTATCCGCACCCAATGGTGCATAGGGCACTGCATCGGGTACACCGGATGCAGTGCATCTTCATCGTTTCTCATCTAAAACCTCCCTAGATCGAAAACCTACTACTCATCAACATGTTTAAAGTAAATCGATTTAAAAAAACTTATTTCAAATATTTTTAGCACCAACTTAAAATGATTTTTTCTAAAAATAAATCAATTAATCTTTATGACGAATAAAAAATTAAGCAAGATGGTGAATGGATCGTCTTATTCTGTTCTGATCTTGACCACTAAAATACACTCGAGATAAATCCTACTAGTAATATCAATCTACTAAAGTCGTAGGCTTAGTAGAGATTCCAGAATAGTTTACCTATGCGATTTCAGTAGAGTTGTTCACAGCTTTAGCAGCTTCAGTGGCGAATGTTTCAAGCATAGTTTCCTGAAAATTTCCTTTACTATACGCAGTCTTACTCCGGATTTATGTAGTTTAAAAATATTACGAATAATTTATATTGCATTATTGGTGATGCCGCGTACCTTATTTATATGTGATGACACGCTATAAAAAATTACCAAAGAGATTTTTTTTTAAAATTATAATTATTATTTGACGTTGTCATGAATGCGTTATTTTATCATGCTACTCGTATAGTCTGGCCTTATTTATCTGTAAAATATTTTGAAAAAACAATTTTTAATTTTTATTTACAATAAGACCAGAGTAATATATAATACAGGTTGGTTTAAACCTAGACGTCCAAAATTATTTTTATATTCCTTTCATCCAAGGCTTTCCAAAATATACCCAAAATGGTATGTTGCCAGATTTTGTAGTTTTTGAGTAGTGACTTTTCAAAAAAAAATTGAGAATTTTAATGGCCGGAAAGTTTTTTTTTTAAAGAAATATTATTTTTTGTTGATTTCGGTTTATAAGATTTTTTAAAAAACGTATAAAATCAGTAATAAATTTTACTTTTATTGCAAAATATGACAAAATTTTTGTTCAAAATTAAAATATTTACATTGAGCTAATCAGAGTTTTGAATGTTGAAACTAGGTTTTTTTTTTAAATTTATAAATTTTTATATGGTATTTTCGTCATTTTGCAAGCCACCTAGTATTTTTCTGTTTACCCCAAAAAATTCTATTTTTTAAAATTTCATTTTATGGTTAAGAAGGATTTCTGGTGCCTACCAATTCATAACGAAACCTTCAAATACCAAGAGCAAATTTCCGGTTTTTCCTGTTTTTCTTGTTCATTGTGTTTAACGCACGGTTGCGAACCCAAAATTTCGAGAAAACAATGTTTATTTAAATATTTTACTCTCGATCCCGGGAAACTTACGGTTATGACGAAAAGTGATTGACGTAACAAGATGATTACGGAAAATACTACCTGTATATATCCGTGTAATTTAATATTTGTTGTTTTTTATTGGAAAATCAAACAAGAGAACAATAACAATATAAGTACCAACAAACATCTTGTTGATTGAAAAAAGCTTCCAATTACAGGTTTTTCGCAGAGTGTGATCTAATCCAATAACAAAAACAGAAAGTTAAATATATAAACGGAAATACAATTTTGTTTATCAAGGAAAGGAAAATGGATGTGAATAGGGAGTGGAAGTTAGTATTTAGGAGAGAAATTAAGTCGCTTGATATGTCTTTAATGTATTTTTTAGTGTAGGTCGCGTATAGTTTGTGTAATAACTATAGCTAAATTCATTGTTATATGCCAAACAAGAACGTTGGATAGAATAATTTTTATTAAAGGCTCTTTTGTTGATGGGAACACGAAACATAGTGTAGTGTCTTGTCAGCCTGGCTGGAACATTTACCGATAAAAGAGCTAGGAGCTCCGAACAGTCGACTAAACCTACAAAGACTGCTGAAGATCTATACTGCTGAAAATATACAATGACGCCTCCACCCACAGTAAGACGCTTGAGATCGAAGAAAGTCTGTAGATACCTGAGAGCTCAAAAATACTCATAATCGACCGTTTTTCAAGAGAGGCGCATTATACATTATTTCTTCAACTTCACCTATTTTATTTTTATACTGTTAAATGTATTCTGGAAACGTCGAATAAATTGTTTATTATAATAATAATAATAAGTTGATATTTTCTCAGGCAGTATTTTTATGAAAAATCACCCCAGGGCGCTGTACATTGATATTACGTAATTAATTCCAGACTCCACACATTAAAAAATGAAAAAAATCTTGCGAATATTTAAACAACGGTAAGCTGATTTTACTAATAGGTAAGGTACGGGTTCTCAATTCGTCTTGCAGCTACAAAGCGTATGGACGATGGATATCTCAGCTCTCCACCATAACATATTTATATTAAAGGTCGCGACATGATTTTAATGATAATCAAATTATCTAATACCGATAGATGCCTGACTCTAGTTCGCCTTGCAGCTACAAAGCGCATGGACGATAGTAGTTCCTGGCCTCCAATTTCACATAAATAATTAATTAATAATAATTGATTGTACTTAAAATAAATTTGTTTCTTGTTACAGTTTGCAAACTGTACCCGTATAAAGCTAGTGCGGAAAAACTGTGCGGGAATATTGAATGGCCCCCGCAACGGCGATTACGTTTGGGCTGAGACTGTACATTAATATATTTTTTTATGTAAAACGTTTTGAGTAGATATTGATATATTGAATGCTTTGGAAAAACGTATATAAAAAAAACGTATTTAAATATATATTAGCTATATTATCAAATTTCCTGTGTGCAAACATTACGATCATAACTTATGATCGCGATTAAAAATACACTTATTCAGCGTGTCCTTTGACAGACTAGCACATTTTTTTCTGGACAAGAAACTGTAGTTTTCTGTCCCATATAAAGCGCACATAACTATGTATGTTTACATGAAGTTTACCTAATGGCGCCATTGTTTTATCGCTAAACAATTTATAAAAAAGTATCGATGCCATTTTTTTAAATTACAAAAAAAAAAAGAAGAACGGATAGATTAATATTTTTAAAATATGCGTATTTTCAATACATTTTCATTTGTTTTATAGCTAAGCAATTTATAATAAGTATCTAATGATGCCATTTTGAATACAAATAAAAAGAAGAAGATCGGTAAGATGAATATTATTTTTAAAATATGTGAAGCTATTTGAAGATAATTAATAATAAATATTTATTCAATTACAATATGATAAATATAAGAAATAAATTAAAGAAAAATAATTTTATTTCAATTGTCGAATATTTGTAAAGTTGTAACTTTAGTTTTTTTAAAGTTGTAACGCTGTGAGGGTACAACGCGGCGATCTGACAATAATTAGAATGCGTATAATTTTATCGTTTACTGTTGACAATCTGGCGGCAGTTTAGGGCAGAGTAACGGGACGTGGACCTGACAGAAGATCAAGACCTATTTTTCAGTTGAATAAGAAAATATAATTATTTCCCGCCAAAATCGTAAAAACTAATATTATAATTACCTATGTGTCACGTGGATATCACTTGAAAAGCTTTGTAGAAACTTTCACGCATTTTTCTATGATTTTCATGCTGTAAACATAGCGATTCCTTTTAAAAATATTCTAGGTTTTTCAAAACTTTGTTAGCGATTCAACCTTGGTATACCTAATCAATAATTTATTTAACGTGAAATTTAAAGTCTCAACAGAGTTCATATATTAAATATTTAAAAAAATCCCAGGGATTGGCAGTCAAGAAGTATAATCTTGGTTGATTGAGATTTTGTGTAAGAATTTCGGATAAGGAAGAAATATTTTTTGTATTAACAAACGGACCCATGCCATATTGGATCGATGTTTTACGCGCGTGCGCAATGAATTATAGCACTCTGCATGGCAGATCCGGCCCTAGGCTACAAAACGCCCCGTTTTTTTTTATTCTAGTAATAAAAATAAGTTGGGGAATTTAGTTTACACGATATATCGAGGTAATATCGAGAAAAAAATATTTATAGAACATGTGTCGGTATATCATAAATACAGGTTGGTTTACTTTCAATCCATTATTTTTAAATGGGTAAAAATTGATAAACAAAGATTTAAAACTAGATTCCTGAATTTCTCGACAACTGTACTGCTTCAACATTTTGTATGTGAATCCGCGTTTACTGGTGTAAAGATCTTATCACTGTCACAATGTGCAATAATAATATTAGGATTAGCAACGCTATCTAAGGATATAAGGAAGGAAGGAAAATGTGGATTGCCCTTACACAAGTATTTATGTGGGGTACAGCGTAGCGCAGGGCAAGCCAAATACCTCATCAAGCAAGAAATATCCGGATACAAGCAGATGTAATGGATTCCTCCTAACCTGAAATATGTTATTGATTTCCTCGTGGCCTGGTATCAGATGGAGCAGGATGATGTTTGCTGGCGCAGTAGAACGCAGTGGAGATGTACAAGAGGATATTTGGTGCGGATAAGTGTGATTAAATTGTAATTATAGCAAAAATTGAAGAAGCGTAAGAAGGCCGCGTGCGTTTGACAGATATTTTTTCAGATACCAAAACAGTAGAAAGCCAGAATTCCATTCCGACATGGAACACAAATTCAAATTATTAGGTAGGTACTTACATACTGAAGTATCAGAAAATAATCAGGCATAGATGAGGTAGGTACCTAGTACCTACGCACTCTGGCTTGCCTTACCCATTACCCATACTCCACTAGTGTAAGGGAGTGTATTTGCGGATTTGATTAGTAGTATGAAGAAAGACAGGTATTAAGGATGTTGATAGCGCGAAATGCCCTAAAATCAATGAACGGTCTAACCAGTATGGGAAAGTTCGTGTCGGTAATATTGTAATGAAATTGGCATGTTTTCTAGTATCTTGCTCTCTATTATCTCCTTATTTTCTATGATATTTCAATAGTGGTCGAGTACTTACACATAAGGTTTTGATTGCATTCGTCACTTCAGTAAAATTTGGTTTTTATGTAATATTTCGTATTTTTATGGGAGTTGGATCCTGAGAACCTATAATAAATTTTACATCTAAAAAAATATCTTTTGGTCACGATTAATATTTATATCCAAGGACGCCTTACAATAAATTATAGAACACAAGTTATCGGTGAATAAAACGAGACTTAGAAAATAGCTCTTTGGGAGATTTTAAATAATATCAAATATTTAAAAATGAGCCAGAAGCATGACATTTTCTATGAACGTAGAAAAATAAAACAAAAAATCTTAAATTCAACCGTACAATCCGTTTGTTAACAAAACAATTAAAAAGCGCTATGCGACTATTTCGAATTTGGGTATTTTCAAAATTAACCTCACTATTATTCGTATTTCTTTGAAATTCCAATTAAATTAGTTAAAAAATGTGAAGTTCACATTTTTTCGGCTTTATCTCTAATTTTCAGAAACACCAAATCAAAAAATATTATGCTCAATAAATTTGGTAGCGCATTTGGCTGCCGTGCACGAGGTCGCGGGTTCGATTCCCGTAGGGGGTCAACATGAAACATTAATTTATTTACATGTGATTTTAACATGAATATTTCATGTATGATACCTCGGACTGGTACTGCATCTCATGACTGATCATCTTACCATCATGTAATAAAATGATCAACATTCACTACGGTCGGAGTACTGATGCAGCGCCCTATGCACCATTGGGTGCGGATAAGGGAAAGTAGTAGTAGTAGTAGATATAAATATATTACGAGAAAAAAAGGTTCTTTTTGCAGACCAGTGTAATTTATTCATCAATGTAAGATACCATGGAGCTGATTAATTCCAATGTTTTATACATTTAATACATTCGATTAGTTGTTTTTAGAACTGATAATAATAGACCAGTATATACACCATGAATGCAGATATATAGTAGCTAATTTAAAACGGGCTTTTTACTTTGATCATAAACCCCTTTGCAGAGAGCGTTGGGTTTATACTATCTGTGTGGATGATGCCACTTCTCTTTGCTCCAGATTCGGGCATGGAGGCCCAACCATGAAAGGACCTAAAAAATACTTTTGCATTCGATTTTCCCAATGAAGACCCGCACTGCAGAGGTTAACAGTCGAGAACGGACCATTGTTGTTTAGACATATTTTGGACTAGGCATTTCTAGTCACCTCGGTCAACACGTGAAGGTTTTCTACAGTTTTCCTCTATTGCAGGGGCGTGGTACATGAGTTCTTAGGGTAGACCATAAAATATTAAATATGCGCAATTGCGCGAAAAATTAGTCGCTGGAAGAAAGGCTTTTACAAACACTCGTTGTTTTATTTGGTTAATAGCGCCGCAGCCACCGTTTAACCAGTTACTTTTTCCTGTTTAGAAAGCAATCAATCGAAAGAATCGCCACTTACCTAATATTCATACTACCACATAAACTAACAAATTGTATAACCTAATTACTTTGAACTATACATATTTTTTTTGTTCTTATTTATTTTTATTTATATGTAATCCCTGTATTTTCTTTTACGGACAAAATTGTTTATACTTTAGTTTTATTATTTAACGTAATTTTATATTTTCTTTATGGATGGTTTATAAAAATAAAAAACCACACATGGTGTAATAAAACTCGATGTACAAGCGGGAAAACAGTGAATCTACGTCATAGGATTTTAGTTTAGTCATAGTCGAATTTGTAGTTTTTTTTTTTATTTGACCTATAGTTTTCGAGAAAATTGATTAAGTTGATTTTTTTTCGATAATTTTTTTTTAAAAATTGTTATCAAATATAATTTATTTCGTGAAACATAAATATACTATCCATAAAAAAAAAAACAAAATTAAAAAAAGAATTTTATAAGAATTTGTGCAATTTTACTTAATCTGAGGTAGGTACTTAAAGCTTTTGTGTGAAGAAAAAAAAAATATTCTAGCTCAGTTTCAAAAGTCGTATTACATATTTAACTCCAAATACGATGTAGATTTACCAGTTTTCGGGTTGAACTTCGAGATTTGTTATTCCACGTACAGAATAAGTAGTAGTATTAGTAGTAGTAGCAGTAGGTAAGTACTTACCTAGATGAGCGAAAGGTTTAAAAATAGGTAAAGCGTTAACCCTTAATTATCGAGTGGAGTATATTGACTCATCACTTAATCAAAATCAATGATGGAGTTTTCGCGTTCAAAATGCAAATGTCCGACGTCATTGACTAATGACACATTTCAACAGGAAACTAGGGGGGATCAGTTAAATACGGTCCAACCAGAAGTCGTTAAAATAGTCTCGACGAATGGTTATATTATATTGAACATAAAATTGTCGACAGGACGACAGATTTTAATTATGATAACATGTCGAAAACTGACTTATCTTCCAATAACTCGGTAAATTATTACGATTTCGATCGTGATTTCTGGCATTTCCAGTTTTTATATACTTACCTACCTAAAAATATATATTTAGAATTTTAAATCGAGAATCGGATATTGGATTTATTGGTTTTATAAACATTATATGGAAACAAATAAAAAATATTATTTTTAGCAATCTACTAATAAACTAGCAGTACGAAATATTAGTAGTCCGGAAGAAAAATGACACATCTCCTGGGTAAAATCGGGTAGGTTTTGGTTAAGATCGGGTACTCTACCCATCGTTTTGTCAACCGTGCAGCATAAATACTCAATTTTTAAGAATAGAACATAACCATTCGAAATACAAACCACGTTCGTTATTTCGGTTTAAAACTAGTTTCCCCTAAATATACATGGTGTAACAAAGCTTGGTGTACAAGCGGGAAACCAGTGAATCTATGTCATATTTGGAGTCGAATTTGTAAATTTTTTTTAAAAATTGACCCATACTTTTCGAGAATATGGATTAAGAAGTTAATTTTTTTGGATTTTTTTTTTGCAAATTGTTATCAAATATTTTTTATTATTCAAATTAATTCTATCAATAAAGAAAACAAAATAAAAAAACCGCATTTATCAAGAATTTGTGCAATTTTACTTAATCTGTGGTAGGTAAGTACATATGAAAGCTTTTGTGATAATTTTTTTCAAGCTCACATTAAAAAGTCATAATTCACATTCGACTCCAAATATGATGTACGAGATTCACCAGTTTTCTGGTTGTACTACGTGTTTTGTTCTCTTTGAAAGAAGATAGAACTACAAATGAATCTAAGAGACAGCTGAAATCTAAAATCAACAAAACAATGTACATACATATTTCCAATAGATATGTTTACATTTTGCCTAGGTCACGAAATCAAATATTAAAATCAGTTTTTCCGCAATTACTGACGTCAATTTTTCTTTATGACGATATCGTCAGTATGTTGGGTAGGTATGAGTACCTACATGTATACATACACACATATGTACATTCACACATACAAGTATTATGTATGTGTGTTGTCGACTGAAAGGTAGTGGAGCGTCTCTAGTATTATTTGTCATGGCTAAAATAGGGACAAAGAACACAAGAAGTAGCTACTCGACCTAATTCTCAACTATGACCTACGCGTACATAGGAAAACGTATTTTATGGGCGTAGGTAGCGTTAGAAGGTAAGTACTAAAATCCTAAAACGCGTAAGAGTCAGAGAGTGGATGGTATTTTTAGACTTGTGTAGAACAAGAAAAATATTCTACTTCTTTACCACTACTTTCCCTTATCTGCACCCAACGGTGTCATTTTAATTTTTGTGTTTTCACCGGGAATCGAACCCAGAACCTCCGTATCGTGCCATTATTAGCCATTACGCTACGGAGGCTGCCGTATATGTAGTTATACATATTATATATATGGAGGGCCGCCGTATATGTAGGGACCGAGTTGTGGTCTAGTGGTAGATTCGGGAATTCCGGATTAGAATCTCTAGGTTCGAATCCCACTCCAGCACAACCTGTTTCCTGTTTCCTGACTGTTATTTCCTACTATTTGAAAGCAGCCCGAAATTGAAATATTTCAGTTTATCACAAAAGCTCAAATGTTTCTTTTAAAAATATTATTTAAAAAAAAACAGTAAAATATATTTCCATAAAGATAAGTAGATAAGATAAGGGGAAGGTAGCGTACCCTTCGAACAAGGGAGGGTCGTTTCCACACAATTTTTCTAAAAATATACGCTTCCTAGGGTTAATTTCATACAACCACTTACTATTAAATTCCACCGTCTAAAGGCTCCAGCGCTTAGGCCAATACACGAAACGTGTGAAGTAGATGTCTAGTAATGACGTAGTTACCTATTTATGACGTAGTAAGTGATGTAGTGGGTAACTAGACACCTCAGACACGATAGTATTATTTAACTATGGAATGTCACTTCTCTGAAATTCTTGTTCGAAGTTGTTGACATACCCGCTGTTAATAAATTATAGGACGTACATTTATTGAAGGTTTTCTGCCTTTCAAAGAATATCCTTCTAACGATCACGCAGAGAAAATCACCTTGTTTTCTATGTTAAGAGCACCGTCTGTCATGTGACCCGCGGCTGTTTCTCCATACAATCGTATTCCTCGATTTTCACCCTGGAATTAAGAACTAGAGCGATCATTTTTACACGTTTTTCAAATCGATCAAAAGCGTGATTTCTCGTGTAATTTTTAAAAGTTATTTATTTATATCTTTTGACCAATAGCGATGCGAACACGCTTCTTGTCGATATCTGAAACTCGTGTAATTGCTCTAGTGCTAAATTCCAGGGATAAAATTGAGGAATACGATTGTATGGAGGAGCGGCCGAGGTCACGTGACAGAGTGCTCTCTTAACTTGGGGAAAAAATAACATAATATTTAGTTTTTAATGTAATGAAAATCTTATCCAACATATTTACCGGATAAAATAAACAAGGGGAAAACTCTTCCCTTCCTTTCATTTTATAAAATTGTTTTACATTTACATCAAAAAAATATTTTATATTATTTTCACAGAAAAAATCGATAATACCTATATGCAAGAATTTTATTCCTCATAAAGTGTAGGTACTTGTTGTAAATGACAACTTTAAATCTAGT
The DNA here is from genome assembly GCA_022494985.1 of Micrasema minimum. NCBI lineage: Eukaryota > Metazoa > Arthropoda > Insecta > Trichoptera > Brachycentridae > Micrasema > Micrasema minimum. The sequence goes on from JAGVSP010001496.1 coordinate 52,515, forward strand.
TTTAAAAATCTCTGCTATCTACCTATGCACCTACAATCTATGAAAGGGTTGCGACACTACTACTACCACTAATTTCTCTTATCCGCACCCAATGGTGCATAGGGCACTGCATTGGTACACCAAGTGCAGTGTACGAGTATATTGATAATTGTATTACATGTTGGGCGGGAGGTAGTTGTAACTAACGACTAAAAGGGGGGTAGAATTACTAATATCCCTATCGCTGTAAATTTGGGCCAGCTCCTTGAGCAGGTTGGGGTGAATTTGAAAATGACAATTTGATTAAAACTGCATATATGCAATTTCGCGAATTAGCTTTAAAAAATCGGTAGAGTTGTGCTGGACTGAAAAAAGATAAGGGTCTAGGGAAAGGTTGGGACTTTCGTTGATGACGATGATAATGTACCTACAGTAAAATCTTACCAACTTTGCGTTAAGCTGACAACTCGCCATAAAACAATCTTAACTGTCGCTTGTAATTTTATTAAGTTAGTTGGTCTTATGGTTCTGAAAACTATCATCGTAAATTGTTTTGTTTATTGTCCATTTTTATTTCATCTCTAATAATTATTTTCTTATTTACTCAACGATCTTTCCTTGCTCAGGATATCTTCGTTCCAGTATTGGTCTCTCCTTTTTTTCTTCATACTTCCCTACCCTTAGTCATGAACTGCCACTTTACTCCAGCGACGTTCTTTGTGAGGTTGTTTTGTTTTCAGTCTCACGACATTTCTTTACGTTCTAAGTTGCCATTCCAGCACTTTTGGTGTCCAACAATCATCGTCTCATCGTCATTAATTTGTTGGATTTTTGGTCTTTGAGTGATATTCCCTTCATAGCAATTTTCATTATCCTCAAGCACTGCATGTACCGTTTATCAAGTGCTTTTGGATCAATCTCGCATATGTCAAGATATTAGAATTATAATGCACCTTTAAACTTATCGTTTGCATATCTGAAGTTATTCAGGTATTCTACCGATTTTCAATTTTTAAGAAAATGTCTTCGAGGACATAGTGTGAAGAGCTTTGGAGGGATTGTATTACATAGCCATATTCCATTCTCAATATTAATATTTTGTTACAATTTATTTAATGTTGAAGTCCCAATATTTTTCAAAGGCGTTTTACTTCAATTCATCGAACAGCGTTTTTTATTCTTCATTTTAGAATCTTGTATAAAACATTGATAAAATTATTTTTATCCGATGTATCAACATCTCAGTATTACGTTCTATCCATAATATATTCCTTTAACGGGGACAGTGACCTGTTGACTATAATAAATATACAAACTACCCTGATTTTTCTTCATTAATACAGATACACCAGATATTCTAAACTCTTGTTTGCTTGCATTTCGGTGGTTCGCGTAATATTTTTGGCCTTTAGGGAAGTGAACCTAAAACTGTTTACAAAACGAATATAGAACTTAGAGGTCAGTGCATCGGTTCACCAAGTTCAGACCAACATTATTATTGTACTTGCATAATATGACTGTTTTACAGGGCATTGTCAATCATTAAAATCTCTTGAATATTTTACCGATTGCGTCATATACTTACGCGTTATAAATATTGTGATATATCAACATCCTACATGTATATTTTGTACATACTTGGATCGCAGTTCAAGCGCATTAAAAATTCACCACAGAGATAATCAAGAAAATTGTTAAAATGGAATATGGACACGTCTCTATTAAAATTTCTGTCTTAAATTGACTTTTCATTTTAAAAAACCCTTCGATAAACGTAATGAGGTAAATATAAGTAGATATTTAAAGTCCGCCTCCTGGTGTGATGGTTAGCGCGTTGGACTACCATACAAGAGATCCCGGTTTCAAAAAAAAATTCAATGCGGTTTTTCACACAATATTTCAGTATCGCTGAAGCACACTAATCATCTCGCCTTCTTTCTTTTATTTTTGTAATTAATTTAACTTTTATTAGGTATTGTGGGAGTAATCGATATTGGCTAATTACAGCTAACTAATCCGTTCTTCGCGTGACTAGGTGCTAGGTGTAATTAAGCTAACACACGCCGTCAATTCAAAAAGCCATAAGTAAACAGTTTACTCTGGAAGATCGACTATGGGAATATGTCAACATACCTACCTAGTGTCGGTGTTGATTAATCTAACATTTACATTAAATAATCGATTAAGCTGTTTGATGTGGCTCTGCTGGTGTTTTATTGTAACTTCGAGGTTTTATTTTCATTCATCATCATCATCATACCATATCCGCTTTCTATGTGGAGCATACGGATTCCACAAACTGCCTCCCAAGTCAGGTCCTCGTCCCGCAGCTCTGACGCAAACTGCCGACGAATTGTCAACAGTGGATGATCAGGACGCCGAGAACCTGACGCCTCGTAAAATAGGCAAGCGTGGTTAAGGCTCTCGGGAGGCATACGTTGTATATGGCCTAGCCAGCCGAAACGCCTTCGCCGGATGACAGTAGATACCAAGGGGTTGCTGTGTCCGTTGCCACACCGCACACCTAATATTCTTCTAAGACAGTTATTCTCATAACTCAGAAATCTGCTATTTTGGGCCCTGGTTAGGTGCCATGATTTGAGGTATTTTTATTTCAATGGGGGAAAAAAAGTTCATTTGTTAATTTTAAGGAACTTACTAAATTGATCGTAAAATCACCACTCATCGTACCTTCTGAGAATTAAAAGTACATAAAACATTTTTTTTAGACTTTTCACCGCTGTTACGATCATGTACTCGGCAGTGCTGAGGGTTGCGGGATTCCTCGGCACTACCTATACATTATAGTATTCACGTGTCGTCCTATATCTACATGTAGGCAAATAAACATATATATGTGTCCGCGTGATCTACATATAAAAAATTCGAGAAAGAGGAAGAAGCAATCTCATTATACCATTCTAAAAAAAATTATCAATAATATTGAGATACTTCCATTATTATAAAATATTTTTGGTTTTTACAATCAATTAATTAGATTTCCAACAACAATTATTTTAATCCATATTTTATGATAAACGATTCCCAGTGGAATCTAAACAGAATCTAAATGGAACATACGTATATATTATCACGTACGTATTTAGTGTTTTATTTCAATTAAACTAAAGGTAGGTATCTACCAACAATAGCGTTTAAGTACACATAAAATTAATAAATAGATGATGGTTAAGTAGATTAATTAAATCACATATTTATTTTTATTTCTGACATTTAAACTTTAAAAAAAAAAAAAACACCTCAAATTTATTTTATTTATTTTATTAATTGTATTAATTTAATTTTTTTTTTTTTTTTTGTTTTTATATTATATTAATTATTTTTTTTATTCATTCTATTTGTTCAATACGAAATATTTATTTGAATGAGATTTTCACAAAAAATATTCCATACATGTGATACCTTGGACTAGCCCTGAAGCGTAAGACTAATTACCTTGCCTTCATGTAACAAATTATAAGGATACACTGTAGTAGTAGTAAAAGTAGTAAAATGTTTTCACCAACAATACATATCTGTTTCATAGGTTAAGTAAAAAAACTGCACTGAAACTGAAAACTGAATATTACACAAAAAAGTAAGGAAATAAATTCATATACCTATTTTAATTATACACCACATAATTTTCTCTAAAACTGTATGCCGTGGTGTGTACACGTAGATATGTAGTTTACTACATACATACATAGTTTCTGATAAGTTATCAGTATTTTAGCGTGTACCCATTTTTTATCGTGTATTATTATTTATTGTAATTACAATTTTGTCACTAAGTGGTCATCGGTATAGAAAGTCGATTGGAATTCCGAAGCTGATGTGACATGAATATTTTGGGCACTATACTTACTATACTCACAAACTAACAAAGTAAGGCTGACCACCAGTTTTTTCTTAAACGGGACAGATAAGTATGTAGTATCTAATCGGTACATACATATCGACACGGTGAAAAGGAAAAGGCGATTAAGCGACAATATATGCAAAGGAAAATGATACCTAGCGATATAATATTTGCACATTTTATGTCGCTTAGTCACTTTTTTTGGTGTTTACTCCTTGAGAATCGATTTCATTGTTATAGCCCCCAGGTGCGCAAGTTTGATGATAAGTGAAATCGAACGTAACACATTGCAACATCGTTAACTTTTGTGCAAATATCAACCTTATTACTAAAGAGAAGTTCTAAGCGAATTAACAGAAAACTCATTACCTTCAAAGCCCCCGTACGAAAAATTTTTTTTAAGGCCCCCGGAAAATTTTATTATTTTATTTTTTTTAGTGATTTAGAATTTCACGTTTATTGTGGAATTATAGATGGAGGATGCAATTTTTTTAATTATATGAAAATGTTTTTTTTTCAGGGGTGTTTAGTGTCCTGATTTCGAATTTTGCGTTTATTTTATTTTTTATCTGTACATTTATTCTTATTTAGGAATTCAACAGAAATACAATTTATTTCTACACGTTAAAGCCAAACAAAGAGATCCTTCAGTAAATCAGATTAATTTTTTGAAATCATAAAATTATTAAATCGAGTACTTACTTGTATAATATTTTGTAGTAATTAAAAAGGTTTTTTATTTTTCCTTTTTTCTTTTAACGTTGAAGGTACATACCATATTTATTCTTTTGATTTCCTTTTAATACATTAATTTTATTTTATTATTACCTACTTAGCTTAGTTTTTCATATAAATTATGCGTATTATGTATGTATATTGTATAGTATACCAATAATAACCTAACATAACATAGCAAACTCCTAGCTAACAGGACTAGATCTCTAATTTATAAATAGCATCGAAGAAAGTTAGTAGAATAAATGAATTATAAATGAATGATGAAGTTATATGAGCCGTATTACTAAGAAGGAATATAAGATTTGATACTTTGATGATTTGATATAATTATATGATTTGATACCATTCTATAGGGAAATTATTGTTCGATTACTTAACCATTATATACATCAAACAATGATTTTCCCTTCGTCGCATTTTTCGATTATTGTAGAAAGAAAAAAGAGACGCATCCGAAGTGAAGCGATTTCATGTCTGATAAATTGCGCCACCGCTGAATGATTCATCATTATTTTAGTAAAATGTTATTTATACAGTATTAGCTTCCGTTTTTTAAAATTCCTAATCATTTTTTCCGGTGTGCTCTTTTAGTACCTACTTTATGATATATATGTCACAGTTAAAACTCGCTTTTAGTTAGAACTCGTTTACGCGAAAATACGTTTGAAATTTTATACAGTAGGTTAAGATAGATTGGGTTTAATTAAATAATTTAAAATCAAATAGCTATTTAAAAGCAATCTCTTTTATAATACTTTATGAAATTTGTCTATTATTTGTCTAATTTGACAGTACCAATAATCGCAAGGTGCACCAAAACTCGTTCTAACTAGGAAAAACGCGCTCTAACTAAAAACGGGTTTTAACTGTAACATAAATAATATAGGTACCTACTCCTACACTTTTTTTACTGAAGTATTTTAAAAATTATTTTCTTAGTTTCGTTTTCCTCGCCTAGATCATGGTCACCCTACCGATGGATAAATTTGGATACTGAGATACACAGTTTGTAATAATATTATCGCGACCTGAATTTCAACCGCACGGCTATGAAATTTTCTAAACCATCGCATCGGTCAAGAGGGGCCGCTGCCGATGCCGATGTACCTACACTAATCATGCAGTTATTCTGCGAACATCAACTCGTACCCTGCTGATAAAACTAATGTCATAATTACTTTCATAAAATTATTAATCAGCCTCCGCCACACTGAAGCATTAACGATTTTCTAAAAACAGTTTGTTGATAAAAAAAAATAATATATTTATCTTAAATCTTTAGATAGGTGTCGCCAGTAGTATAGTGGTAGCACATTTGGCTACCGTGCATGAGGTCGCGGGTTCGATTACCGTACCGGGTCAACATGAAATACTTATTTACATGTTATTTGCACATTCATATTTAATGTGTACTGTGGACTGGTACTGAAGCGTAAGACTGATCATCCTACCTTAATGTAATAAAATGATCAAGATACACTGCACTTGGTGTACCAATGCAGTGCCCCTATGCATTATTTTCATACAAAAATCGATTTGAGTTAATTAAAAATGCCTCAGGTAGGCTTGTCATTATCATTTTGAATAGATCACAAGCAACACTATATACCTACCAAGCAACACTATAATATATAACCTACTGACCATGAATTTTACTGACCGCTAATTTACATCTTTTTGCTATGACATATTTACCCTATTATTGTATTTAAATAATTTTATGCCTTTAAAGTAAAATAAAATACGACTTTTTAATTTCCCCTTGTGAATTTTGCACTAATTTAAAAATATTGTTTATGTACCCCCCCCCCCCCGGGCAAAAAAATATTCATATTAAAGTTGTCATGAGTGACATCTTTAGGCTGTAGATAGATGAAGTACCTCCTTTTTATAATAATCGTTATTACCTTTATTTTCTTGTATGGACATGCAAACATATTTTTTTAAATAACGCACATGCATTATAGATACAGGAACAAACTGTACCAATCGCCTTTTACTCTCCCAATCCTGGGCCACATTGACCCAGTTAGCATGGTGTATACATGGTGTAAAAAAACTCGTAGTACAACCCAAAAACTGGTGAATCTACATCATATTTGGAGTCGAATGTGTAATTTAACTTTTTAATCTGAGCTTGAAAACAATTTTTTTTTTCTTCTCATAAAATCTTTCTTACGTATGGCAGATTAAGTTAAATTGCACAAAATCTTATTAGAATGCGGTTTTTTTATATAAATTTCAAGCGGATGAGAAACGGGCACAGATTTTTTTATTATTTCATTTATTTTATATTTCATGTATTGGAATTGATTAAAATATTTTTTCAATACTTTTTTTATAAAAAATCTTTAGTATCACAAAGTTACCTTGTTTACCCTAGTTCTGGCTGTTTTTGCTGAAAAGTTCCAGTCAACAATATTGATTTTCATATAATACGGTGGGCCAATAGTAAAGAACAAAGCCGCCATCAATAGTAAAAATATTAATATTAGTATATACTGAAAACCTAGGAGTTTCTTGATGAATGAGTTTTGGTGGGTACCTAGTAAAAAATTCACTTCTTCCATCTTTCATTTCTAAAACATAATTTAAAGACTCTTCTACACGTTATAATTTTATGTTGATTATTACAGGTGCTCAGATAGTAGATAGGTACCTAGTACTAAGTTTATTGATTACAAAGGTTCAGGGCTAACTACAGTGTAGTTGGATAATAATATATACAAGTAAATGAGGTCGAATACTACATACCTACTTATACCTATTGTCCTATCACTTGACAATAATATATTCAACAAACATATCACACGCAAGTGGTAATAGTGTCACAATACGAAAAAAATAATTTTGCATTCAGGGGGGGGGGGGTATCTGCATCGGTAGGTATTTTTGAGATGTTTACTTATTTTAGGTGCTAAAATAAGTAATAATAAGAATAAGAGTTTTGTTTAAGGAAATTCTTGGATTTTCATCATTTCTGTTCAATTCAATTTTGGGTAGGTACCACTGGAATCCCTCATTTTTCTGACAATCTTTCCTTTCTCTTGTGTGTTAATAATTGACCCGTTTAAGTTTAATCTTGATCATTTTTACATTAATTTGATCATGTCTTACACATGAATGCCAGTGCAAGATATCGCACATTTATGCACAATATATTATGAAATATATTTTTAGTCTACAATAGACCTTTGTCAAGATTTTTTTTTATAGTCATTTTATTTTTTTGTTGCTAATACATTAAAATGAAAAGACGATAGGTGTGATTATTGGTTAGTATTATTGGTTGGTATATTGGTTAGTAAATAAGTGAGATATACGAAGTTAAACATTGACACGCTTAATTCCGTCTTTTGAACATCTGACCATTTCTGACGTCACGCAGTGCGCAGACAGAGAGAAAGCGCTTTACCTACATCGAGTATATCTGTCTTTTTCTTTCTACCACAATAAAAACACGCGTACGCGTACTTAAGTGCCAACATAAGAAAATTGCGTTTTTAGGTAAGCTAATTTTGTAAATAAAAATTATGAATGAAAATATTCATTGCAAAACTTTTTAAAGTAAAGTGAAAATAACTATAAAAAAACTTTTAAATGTAGAATGTGTCAAATCTCGTATTCCTTCTTAGTGATAACAGCTTATTATTAAATAAATACTTCTTTCAAATTTCCCCTCACGGAAATTGAATCCGGGACCTCGTTTATGGTAGCTTAACGTGCTAACTACTGAACTACGAGGCGGAGAAATTTTCATTTTGTTGCAATCTTTTTTTGTTTTATATCGGTGGGTGACCGCCAAATTATCTTAACTAACTTTTTAGTCTTTTAAACTTTTTCTAGTTGTAACGCTGTTTTACGTGTATTGAATCAATTTAGAGAAAAATAATGATATCATGAAAAATATGCACCTTGTTTACAATTAATATACCTAGTATGTATATAATTTTCACCTTTTTTCCACCTAACCACGAGTTCTTCTCTTTTAGTTTGAGTAAGGTTATTATATTACGTATTATGTAATCTATTTCCTCTATATTACTATATTATAGTGTGTAAACTGTTGTAAAATGTTCATACATTACCATTTATATATTTATTTCTGAATAAAACTAAGAATAAAATAAAAATAAAGAATGTCAAGTTGCTGGTAATTTATTTTGTTTAACTTCTGCAAAATCTACAAAATGTTGGTTATAATTAATTTGACAGTCACCATCGATGCCTTTTTAACACAAAAGTATCTAATATTACTTAGTCGAAAATAACTATTCTAGAAAGTAGGAATCAAGTTGGAGAGAAGCGAGATTTGAGCACACTCGACCTCTGGACTACAACTCGTTTAAAATATGCATGTCTTTTAGCAAGCGTTTCAATAGTGACTTATGCAAATATTTTCGCTTTACAGATGTTACTTGGAATAACGTTGGTAAAGGGAAAAAGTTGTATCAAGAACTAAATAATGAAATTAGGGTCATGCCGCATTGGGACTTGGAACGAAGTCAAGCCACGCCCTTCCAAATAGGGGTAACCTTACCCAAGTCCATACAACAGAGCCGCATCTGCTTTTATTCTTAACGAATCAAGAAAATAATTAGAAAAAAACGACAATGGAGCGGTAGGGAAAAAACATTATGTCCCTTATCCGCAACTAGTGGTGCATAAGTTTATTGCTTTTATAGATCAAGATACGGTACGGTAGATTAAAAGGAAGTATAAGTAATTATTGGATCGGTACTTGAGTATTTTTTAATGAAAAAGAAATGTAAGCAATCTTGTGTTATTTTTTGAACATATTATTCTCATATGTACCATTTTCAAGAAAGCCTTTATGATTGAAAACAAATAATTTATTTTCAATCATAAAGGAAGTAGGTATTATTTAAAATGACATATTATGCCTACGTCGGTAGCGATTTTAAGTAAAAACGCTTTTTTCATCTTCTTAAGGTACATTAAATATTTAACTAGGTAAATTTCCAATAAACCACCTAAATATATATGTTACTGTCTTGACCAGCAGGTAGTAAAATGATTTGAAGATAGTGAATTTCCGTAATTACTTAGATCACATTTTATTTGACCGTGAACGAATAATATTTTATTTTATTAAAAAAATTACTTCAACTTAAGTTATCAGCTATCAGCTTGAAATTATAAACTAGGCCCCAGTAACAGCAAACGGATTCGAGGTCAATTGTTACTGTAAGATTCGTTTTAAGCTGTAGGTAAATAGGTAACTAAGCAAAATTTTATTTATTTGGTAGTGATGGAGTGCTTAGTTTACTAGTTAACTGACTTTTCGTTTAAATCTTAAAAATTTTATTATAATATTTCAATTAACCAATCAATAATGACTATTGAAATTTAAAAAAACAAATTATAAAAAAAATAGATGGGTACGTAATTTAACAAAGTTTAGAAATGCATTCAATAAAAGTGGGTAGGTACCCACATTGATATCTGTACTTTAATAAGGTATCTGAAAAAGTGGTCAAAGCCTATCTACTGTTTTATTTATTTACAAACACCTAATGTCTAACCTAAAATGGTTCTCAAAGATAGGTAGGAATTTTTATTTAAAAAGTGCATAATTTAATGCATTAACCTAAAATGTATATGTTGGTTTTTACCTAAAAATCAACTGTTTTATGGTTTTCCTCAAAGGTAGGTAAAAAATTCTTTCAAAAACTTATCCGTATCGACATAGGTACCTATATCAGGTATTAATAATTCATTTATATTACTGAAATTAAAACATTTTGAATAGAATGGTAGGTATACAGGATAGGTAAGCAGATGCCCAGCAAAGGAGGTATTTCAAAAGGTGGGTAGGTACATATATATACCTAATATTATGTAATGTGTACTATACCTACATTCGCTACAGAAACCTTCCTACCTACCTAACCCAAGAGAAAACATACAAAATTCCACCTTAGTGCCTCTACACCGGACCTACCCAACAAAATGCTAGTTATGGTACCTCGAGAGTTTTTTTTAAAATTCAGTTATACCAATAAATAATTTCTAACGCTTAGTTCTAGAGCGATTTTGAAGAGAGAAATATCACATTTTGACATCTCAATAGAGATGAGAAGTTTGGAAGGGAATATGGATATCAGATATGACAGGTCATGAGCCCTGTAAAACGCCTAGATATCCATATTCCCTTCCAAACTTCTCGTCTCTGTTGAGATGTCAAATTGTAATTATTAGACCGTAATGGGTGAAATCCAGTTTTTGTCTACAAGTATTTGGACACACTCAAAATGTTGTTTAGAGAAATATCAACTTAAATGTTTTAAATCTGATAAAACAAACACAAGAAGTTATAACTTACAATCGAAATAACGTATAACTTACATTAGATATTATAACGTATGTATAACAAACAATTTGAATCTAACGAAGACAAAAATATTAAATATACAAGAGAACTGAAATTTAAAAGTTATAGATAATATCTATGGAATTTACAGTTAGGTATAGAAAAATCTACAAGATACCTACCTACTCTTTATTTTTTATTACTACTACTACTTTTCCTTATGCGCACCTAATGGTGCATATGGCACTAGTATTTTACATAAAATTTTGCAGAACTTCTGCGAAATAGGTATTTTGAAAATATGTAGGTATATTTAATGCCATAATCCATGTAGGTATGTTGTATCTTGATTTGACTTCACAGCACAGTAATCCTTAATTTTTTTGTCACTTGTTTTGTTGATTATTGTTTATGTTATTCTTGTGTTTTTTGAAGCATAAAACTACACAAAACGTTTAATTTATTTCACTACACACTTCACCAAATTAAATTTGTCATCCCCGTTTGTAATCCATGAATAACTTCACTAGAAGGGTATGTTCAAAGATCACCAAGTCATGTTACAAATTCGCAAACTGATAAGTGTATTTTTTTATAATCAAGAATAATTATTATTGTACGAGACGTATAAATATGTAATTTTAATGCATGAAAGTTCATTAACGCTGTGAAAAATCAAATAAGGTGGTAAAACATATTTATCGTTATCAGTGTAAATGTACAGTATGTACCTAAATAAGTATGTATTTTTGTAACATGTGCGTTAGTTTCACCTGATTACATACGCAATAAAATCCAACAAACTTGATTGTATAAAACATAGGTAGGCATAATTAATAAATACTTAGGTAGCAATAGCGCTCAGTTTGAACATTAATGAATTTCATATGCAAGTAATTTGATTTGTTACGTGTAGGTCTGTTTCGTTTTAGTAAAGTTTTTTTTATACGTATGTGAAGTTTTTAACAGCGATGGAATAAAAATTGAAAAGTTTAACGACAGGTAACTTGACTTTTTCTGAACTAACCTACTCACGTTGAATTTGTAGGTATATCATATCCGTATAACTAAACCTTTGTTTTTATAGATAGATTAATACTAATAATGAGTAATAGGTAGGTGTATTATACGACAAGAAAAAGAATAATGGCCAATCATTCTGCAACCTGTGAATAGGTTTATTTTTTTATCAAAAGGAAAATCAAGTGTTACCAATGTAATATTGAAATTTGAAAGAAATAGCACTCCCAGGAGGCTGTGTTAAAATCTCACCCCATGAATAAATCAGTGGATAGCTATTATTTGTTAAATAGATTTCCTAAAAAATATTTTGCATATCCGCAAATGCAAAAAAAAGATACCTTCTCATAATGTTTTAAAGATAATTGCATCCAAAAGTCTAAAAAAAAAAAAAAAAAAAAATACGGAAATAAGTAGGTATCATGTGTGGGGTAGGTAATAAAACGTATCCCTGAACACCTGAATAGACAATCTGTCCACACTCTTAGGTTTCATATCAAAAACCAACACGCCTATGTTTTAGTTTTATTCGGCCTCATAAAATATTATATTGGATAAAACAACGCGGAAGGCCATATTTCCATATTTTACAAAGTTTTATTATAAAACTAGTAAAAATCACAAACTAAAAAAAAATCGGGCACACATAATATTGATCTGTTTATCTATTAATACAGTTTTTACAATAAAATTTAATACAGTGAAAATATTGTTTTCAAAAATATGTGTTTTGTTAACGGAATCACAGATTTCGCGTTAATTTAAAAGTGTGTATTGACAGTTTGGTTTCAAAAGAGATTTGTAGTACAGTGGAGAGAATAGGATTTGTTTAACGAAGAATGTGTTTTGTTTCGGAAGTCACGCATGTCGCGCTAAAGTAGGTAATTTTAAAAAGTTGTGTGGCATTGATAGTTTGTTTGACTAGAGATTTGTATGTACGATGAAGAGAATTGGATTCGTTTAACGAAGGTCAGAACACAATGTGGCTAGCCCTAAAGGCGTACCTATTATCAGGTTGGTAGTAGGTAGTGGATTCCGAGTAAGGTGTAGTAGGTAATGGCAGTGGTCGGGAACCGTGGACAATGGCTCTATTTTTGTCGGTCGAGCCCACGAATTCGGGACAAGGCACAAGGGACAAGCTCAAGGGATGACGCAGGATTATGGCAGGCCTGCGATGGAAGCGGCCTAGTAGCCCTACAGTGAGGAGAGAGCTAGATTACTAACACACCACTAACACTAGCGCACACAAGCTATATACTGCGTGTTCTCTTTCGTAAGGCCGGCGCAGGTAGAATGCCACCGATTTAAATTAATACGCAAAATAATAACCTACAGATAGTTTTGGCGGTCGCTGCCTTTGTGTTTTTGTCATATTCTAAGAACAGGCCCAAAACCTGAGGCCTGAGTTAGTTGAATGCTTTTTATGTGTCTACAAAGAACGCTGGGAAATTTTCGCATGGATGCTATTTCATAAAAATCTAACTAGTGAAAAGCGATGTTTGTGGACGCTGTCTAATCTGAAAGTAGTTTCAATTAAAATATTTATTCAATCAAAAAAGTTCGCACATTACATACAAATGAAACATAGAAATCATCAGAGTATTCGCAACATACTAAAAAAAATTACATAATACAAGTACGCAAAAAAGAAAAAAAACAGAATGAAACAGCGAATGCGGAAAATATGCGGCGCGATGAAGTCGACAGCTCCAAGGTCGGCTAGTCGGGAAGTGTTCCAGTGGCGGTGCGGGCCTAATCGGGACCTGAGCAGTAATGTCAGCGATCACGCGGCCGGAGTAAGGCACGGCCAGCGAGACCGCTGCTGTCGCTGCTGGTCCCTGGTGGCGCACGCCCATGGTGGCTCCCCGCTCCTGGACGACGATTGCGAGCATACCCCATAGGAGAGAGAAAAAGACTGACTTAATTCAATATTAAAGTCAAAGTCGTTCTTCCCTCCCCTACGTGGACTGCTCTAGGCGGAAGGCAGCGCAGGACTGGAGCGGCGGAGCAGCACGCGCGTCTCGACCTCCTCTTCAAGCAAGACTGACAGCCGAGCGCAGCCGAGGTGCGGCGGCCAGACCCGAGCCCACCGTTATATAATTGTAATCGTACGAACGAATTCAGAGTTTTCGCGATACGAGCGCGACCTCGTAAAAAATAGTTAAATTCAATAGCAAACAAAAAAAGCCTAACCTCCGGAAACAAATGAAATAATTGAACAAAAAAATCAGACAGGCGCGAATTAAGAAAAGTTTTAAACAAGATGGCGACCGAATAACAATGCGGAAGTTGGGAAATTAGGTCGCGGGAAAAAAATTCGTAATGCAATTGGAAAACCGAATGTTGGACTCGGAAAAACTTTCAAAAAGAGAACTGATTCCATTTGAGGAAAATGTTGTCGAGTTTTGAGTGATGAGAAATATTGACAAAGAACAGCAAACAGCGAGAGCTGCGAATGAGAGCGGAACGTCCAGCTGAGCCGAAGCGCGGGAAATGAGTGTCAGTTCAGTTCTCCGTCCGGCCTCGGCTGGCCGGACGGCCGCGGGTCGGAGCGGGGCGGGGGGAGGCGCGCGCAGGGCCCGCAGAGGCGCGCGGCGGCTCCGCAGATCGATCCCCGCCGCAGTACTCCGTTTGGCGCCACTGCCGTTCAAATTTCGAATTTCGTAATGCGGAATAACTAATCCGAGCGCTCAAACCGAACGCTCGAGCAAGGAACGCGATCGCCTCCGACAAACAAAGGCAATTTGGCGGGGACTTTTCCGGCCAAAAATCGCTGCTACAAATACATTTTTTTAAAAATCACGCAGTAAATTAATTCAATTATAGACACAATAGTACAAAAAAATACGCAAATTTAAGTTAGCGATCAAATAATACACTATTAATACGCATTATGACAAAAAAAATAACAAAACACATTTAAAAATAAACAAAAAATGATACGATACCAATAGAAAATTTACATAAAATTAACGCTTTTCCGGGAGTTTTCACGTGAAACAAAAAATCGCGGCGGTTATGTCGGTAAACTGGAGACCGTCCGAGTCACCGCTAGCACACGCACTGAGTTCTGAGTTTTCTGTCGTTTCTGAGCGGTTCGGGCGGTGACTGTAGCGTCGGCGTGGGGGGCGGAGCGGGGCGCGGGGCGGCACGTGCAGCGGTCGCTGACCCGCCTTACACGTGCGGGCCCCGTGTGAACCGGCCCTACAGCCCAGCGAACCACCATGACGGCGGGGAAACCAAAACCCCGCCCTCATACAACACCGCCATACTTAAACACCACCCTTTTTACTCCGCGATACGGGATTCGAGCAATACCAAAGCGTATTGTTCTACTTTTATACCTTTTGCCACACTTTCACTATCGACTCTCACTACGGCCCTGAAAACTGACATACTATATTTTTAGGTACCTACATTTTGACTACTAATAATACTACTCTCCCTTAAACGCACCCAATAGTGCTTAGGGGACTGTATTGATACACCAATTAGTGCAGTGAATCTAGATCATTTGTTAAGTGAAAGCTTCAGTATCACACATTAATATTTTTGTCGCATTTTAACACAATAATATATATAAATATAGTCCGCTTCGTGGTATAGTGATGAGTGCGTTGGCCTACCATGCATATGGTTGCGGGTTCGATTCCCGACGAAAGTCAGTATCGAATATGAAATTATTATTTCATTTAAATTATATGTAATATCTTAAACTGGCGCTGAATCGTAAGACTGATGATCTAGCCTTCATGTAACATATAATTGCACTTCGTGTACCAATGTAGTGCCCTAGGCACCATAAATATAATAGAACTAAATAGTAGCATAATAACAAAGAAATAAATAGTCATGAAAACCCATTTAAATAGTTAATAGTTAAATAGTTATGAAAACCAGCAAATCCCTGCTTAAAAACTGTTTAGCTGTTTAGCGGGAATTCAACCTTATATATACCTACTCGTATGTAAAAACAAATAAATACATTTAAAAAAAATATATGTATAATTTACTAGAGGTTTTTTTTATTTTTATATTTAAAAACCAATACTTTATTATCATGTATACCTACATATATATAATATGGTGGTTATGTATTTCCATCTAAATATGTTTTGATTTGAAAAATAATAATAGACGAAAATAATCATGCTAGAATGTAGGAAGCAAGTTGTAGTGGTGATCATAATCGTGAAAAATTAAGTTTTTCCTTTCAATCTTACGTAATTATGTACTTACCTACCCATTTTAAAATTATCTCACATATGTTTAAATTATGTCGACAAGCAAGAGACCCAAAAACGGAACAACACACAAAACACCCAGGCTTGAAAAAAATCTCGGAACCTCACCTGTAAACTGAGTCAAGCGTCTAAACCACTATCGGAGGCTGCCATATCCTATTATGTTATAAAAAGGTAAAAGCGACATTTATTTTTCAGCTATAACATTTCATTTCATGTTATGTTATGGCTAAAATTCGTCGATAGTTAACGTCAGAACTACGGGAAGCTGACTTAATTTGAGATGACGCACTGGCATGACGTACTGGCGATCGATCACTTTACATGATTACAAAATCAACTGGATGGACTGAAAGGTCGGCGCGACAGTTAATGTTTTTTTTGTGAAAGTTTAAGTAAATATTGATTCATTGAAGTCTTTTAAAAACGTAAAAAACAACAGTAACATATATACATTACTAGCTACGAGTATATCCACAATTTCCCGTGTGCAAACATACGATAATAACTTACGATCGCACTTAAAAATATACATATTGAACAGTTTTCTGAACTAGAAACTGTACAGTTTTCAGTCCCGTGTACCATCATCATCATCATACCATATCCGCTCCCTATGTGGAGCATATGGAATCCACAAACTGCCCCCAGGCCAAGCGATCGGCCGCCAGCTCCCGTGCATCCTCCCAAGTAAAGTCCACGTCCCGCAGCTCTGACGCAAACTGCCGACGAATTGTCAACAGTGGACGACCAGGACGCCGAGAACAGTGAGTCCCGTGTACGGTGCGTATTATCATGAAGGCAGTTTGTGGAATCTATACAGGGTGTAACAAAACTCGATGTACAAGCAGCAAACCAGTGAATCTACATCATATTTGGAGTCGATTTTGTAGAATAATTTTTTTTGATTTGACCCTTAGTTTTCGAGAAAATTCAGTACGAAGTTGATTTTTTTTTAGAATTTTTTTTTTGCAAATTGTTATCAAATATCATGTATTTAGTCAAATTAATACTATCAATAAAGAAAACAAAATTAAAAAACGCGTTTTAATAAGAATTTGAGTAATTTTACTTAATCTGCCATACTTACGAAATCTTTTGTTAGAAAAAATAAAAATAAAATTTTAAGCTCAGATTAAAAAATCAAGTTACACAATCGTCTCCAAATACGATGTAGATTCACGAGTTTTCAGGTTGTACATCGGAGCGAATACGGTCTGAAAATAATAAGATCTATCTGAAATCCAAAAAGCCTCATCTCGAAATTTTATATATTTATGTCCAATATTTTATTTTATCTAGTGTCAATATAAAAAAAGGTTGAGGAACACAGCAAACTTCTACTGGAAATCATTAAAATACGTTTCCAGGAAAATTATATTATTAGGTTAAGGATTAATGTCTTATTTCAATTCCATAAATAAAGTACGAAACAAAAACGACGCCTAAATATGACAATTTACAAATTAATGAACCATTCATACACTTAATCGGGTTCATTTGTGAATCAAGAAAACATTTCAAGTAAACATTTCATGGAAAAATATTGTCAGGTCGTTTTGAAATACGGAATAAACACAATATTGGTAATTGATTCTCTTGATGAATGAAGAAAGAACGGCTTAAAGGATTTACGATGCGAGTGTGTCTGTTACTGAAACGTAGAACTGATCATCCTTTTTTTATTTGTTTTTATTTATAATTTTTAATACATTACAGTTTTATAATACATGGTGATACAAAACTCGATGTACAAGTGGGGAAAACCAGTGAATCTACATCATGTTTGGAGTCGATTATGTAGATTTTTAATTTTTTATTTGACACAAAGTTTTCAATAAGATTTATTTTATTTTATTTTAATAATATCCACGCCAAAGGGCTTTTACATTTCATAATTCAAAATATTATATATAATAAGAAAAAAATATATTTAAAAAATAGATAGCAACACATTCTGGTAAAACATATTGATTACGAAGTCCATTTTTTTACGATTTTTTTTTCAAATTGTTATCAAATATCATTTATTTAGTCAAATTAATACTATTCACAAAGAAAACAAAATTTAAAAAACGCATTTTATTAAGAATTCGTGCAGTTTTACTTAATTTGCGGTAGGTACTGATGAAAGCTCAAAAAAAATTCTCAACCTGGATTAAAAAGTCATAATATTACAAATTTGACTTTGATGTAGATTCATCAGTTTTCTGGTTGTAGTTTTGTTACGCATGTATATTATTAATGTAGTGATTTATTTAATACAGAAAGCAGCAGCTCTGTGGTATCACTTGACAGCTAAAGTACCGCAAGGTGAAGTAAGTTATGATTAGAGTGAAGTATTAAACTTGCAAGAAGCAAGAGCCACGCTCACCACAATTTTATACTTAAATATAATTTTTTATTTTTTGCTAGAAGTGGCACCATCGTTAATTTAAAATCATAAATACTGATTTTTTATTCATATTTTTAGCTTCGAAACATTTGAGACTGTAG
This sequence comes from Micrasema minimum, assembly GCA_022494985.1. Classification (NCBI taxonomy): domain Eukaryota; kingdom Metazoa; phylum Arthropoda; class Insecta; order Trichoptera; family Brachycentridae; genus Micrasema; species Micrasema minimum. The sequence goes on from JAGVSP010001496.1 coordinate 71,188, forward strand.
TTTATAAGTTTTTCTGTCATTTTTTTATAAGTTTCCATATAATAATGATTTATCCTGCAGTATGACACTGCAGTATATTTATTTCGCACGTCACTGCATAAAATTGTCGCACTGCAGTTTGGATGTTCCTGCCGGTACCTACAGATCGAAATTTAAAAGCTGGTTCGTTCACAATACTCACTCGAATGCATTTTTAGTCTACATATACATCTACATATACAAGATGCTTATTGAAAATGGGAATATGAAATTTATAATACGATATTTTATAAAACTTTTGAATCTCTATTGAATGAGTCAGAATAATATGATAATCGGCTAATTTGTAGTGTCTTATTAGCTAATGGCTTCATTGGAGCTTAATTTATTAACAATATTCATTGAAAATGTTTAGTCGGGTTTGGAATAATTATGATCGGAGTCGGAGTTTTAGAGGCATTTAAATTTTGGATGTGAAAATTCGTTATACACCGTTTCCCACGATGAGACCGCGAAACTCCAGAGGGTGATTATTCATGATATTCTGAGAAAAAAATCTTAATAAAGTTTTTCAAAAAACTCAATTCTAATTTCTTAAAAAAATGATTAAAATATGAATAAAAATTCACGCGTGTAATACCGTCCATTTTTGAACTGGCTAACACCACGTGACCTACACCAATTTCAGATATGAAATTCGAATTTTGAATGTTCGTTCGGTGACCAGAGCGGACCCCCACTCCTCCCCGCCCACCGCCACCCTGCCACCGCTAGCATTTCAAACAGAAGCCAGTATTACATAGTCGCTTTTTATTAATACTTTTTTTTAAATTAATTATTAAAAATGCCCGGATCAAAAAACAAAGGATTTTTTTCTCAGAATACCATGAACAATCACCCTCCGGAGTTTCGCGGTCTCATCGTGGGACACGGTGTATATGTTTAATACTCCGATAAAATTGTACTCATGGTTACCTACTTACGCATTAGCACAAGTAATGTATACATGGAGTTACAAATCTCGTTGTACGACCCGAAAACTGATTTACATACATCATTTTTGGAGTCGAGTGTGTAGGTAATATGACTTTTGAATCTTAGTTTAAATTGTTTTCTTCTTTAAAAGCTTTGATACGTACCGAGAATTAAAATAGCATAAATTCTTGTTAAAATAAAGATTTACTTTTGTTTTCCTTATAAATAGTATTAATTCGACTAAATATACTTTATTTAATAATGATTTGTAAGAATTTCTCCAGAAAACTTCATATTCTTACTCAATTTTCTCGAAAACTGTTGGTCAATTCAAAAATTTTTACTCGACAGAATCGACTCCAAATATGAACAAGATTTACTGGTTTCCGCTTTTACATTGAGTTTTGTTACCATTTCACCATCAATAAATAATGTCTTGGCCGGTGGAGTTGTGTACCTCTCATGTTGTCACGATGTTGTAGCTTAAATTATAATGATAATGTTTATTTTTATGAAATAAGTTTTTTAACAATAGAGATATAATAAATTTGTTAATAATGGTTTCTGACATTAATCTTGGCTAACTATCGCTTGTCGATAACTGTGCTCCATCATAAAAAAGCGAATTCTAAAAACATTACTAAATTTTGTATATTTTTTATGTAAGTAAAAAAAAGTGTACGTATTTTCGTGGTATGATATCATTCACCCAATGGCATTCTTGGATAGTATAATTTTGCAGAGGGAAGGTTTAGTTTTAATAGACCGATGAACGAACAAACGCAAAAACACGCTGCATTCATTTTTATTAGGTTCATACAAACCATGAAATATTAATCATTGTTACGCTTGTTTTTGCCACGTGTAGAAGCTAAAAAGACATTCTATAGTGTTTTTAGTCATGCTTTTGCCGTGCTAAGTCATGCCCTTTTACTGCATTTACAGCGCTCGTGTCAATTTGTTGTTCGCACCAGTTTTTAAACTTCGACCTGTACTTAGAATGCAATCCAACCATGGAGGAATAACTACATTAAAAATAATAAATCTAACAATAGGATAATCGCACAATTTTTTCTTTAAATTCAAAAAAATAAAACAAAATTCACAAAACCATCCGAGCATCCGTTTGTCAATCGGTTAGTTTATAAGCGAGATACAATAATTTAAAGTTTGGGATATTAAAGAATTGCGATCGGTGAAATTTTAAGGTTATTCTTTACTCTTCTATCTTCCGTAATATTTACTAACTAACCATCACGCCATTTCCCGAAAGGGTAGGCAGAGAGTATAGAATATCTCACTATTCTGTCCTGGCACACTTCCTTTGATTATTTATTCACTATTAATTTCCCATCAATTTTTTTATTCTATTCCGATAAAAACATAGTAGGTATAGGTATATTAAAAAAGATTAGTTTCCTACTGCAGTTAATAGGTAGGCACTTAGGTACATAAATTTTATGTCCAAAACTATAAATGAATTATAAATATTTTAATACATAATTCGGTTAGTTACGCTTATATTGTAAATATTTAAAGTTTTGTTTTAAATAAAATACCTACGTGTTTTATCAAAATGCTTTATTTTAAAATGGAGATGTTTTTTCAAGTTTCTTTAAAATGACCTTCTTGAAAAACAGGTAATTTTGCAGCGGAAAAAACAATATGCAATTTCAAGTACTTGATCACGCCATGTCTTTTTTTGGCTTCCTAGACTTCTACACACAGGCATCCTATTATTAGATACTGTCAACTGTCTCATTGTATAGGTAGGTACGTATAATGTATAAGTAAAAAATATTTACAAATGGAAGGCAATAATTATGATTTTTCTAATATTTATTAGGTACCTATTGAGGTTCTCGGCTTCCTGGAGGACCAATGTTGATAATCCGTTTGCAGTTTGCGTCAGAGCTGCGGGACGTGGACCTTACTTGGGAGGATGCACGGGAACTGGCGGCCGATCGCTTGGCTTGAAGGCACTTTGTGGAATCCATATGCTCCACATAGGGAACGGATATGGTACCTATATGATGATGATGATGATGAAAGTAGCTTAAAATTTATATGCCAAGAACAAGAATCCTTTACATCTATAATCGTATTTTGTCCGCCTCGTAGCATAGCGGAAGCGCATTTGGCTTCCGTTCATGAGGTCGCTGGTTCCATTCCCGTAAACGATCAATATGAAATATTTATTAAAATGTGATTTCCATATTGATATTTCATGTGTGATACCTTGGACTGGTACTGGTAATACAATAATCACGATGCACTGCTATTTAGTGCCCTATGCACCATCCATTGGGTGCGGATAAGGGAAAGTAGAAGTAGTAGTAGTAGTAAGGTATGCAAATTTTATTCTACTTTTTTATTATGTATAATGTCGATGGTGTTAAAAATTCCCTTCGGATTTGTCCTTACCTAGAAATCTACTAAAAACCGTTTTTTATAAAAATTGTGTTTGGCGGGTTTTACGATTTAGGCTGCCTACAAATTTTCATGAGGGCGGAAACAAAAGTGTTTTCCACGTTTAAACAGGTAAAACAGAACATCGCATTCAACATTTAAAAAAAAGCGTAGATCAGGTTAAGTTTAGATGTGAAACACAAATTAAAATTGTACATATTTAGTAATCAGTGTTTCGTCCAATGATACTGGTTGCTGTTGTCCACCACTGAAAAAAACTGAAATGGGTGTAATTATTGATAACCATCTCCGTTGGAAAACTCATATAGATAACACCACAAATAGGTTACGCAAACTAATACACGTATTTTATAAGTTAAGAGATATTTTGGACTATAGCACTATTCGTTCTGTGTATTTTTCTTTATTCCAGTCTATAGCAACATACGGAATTATAGGTTGGGGAGGTTGTGCATACTCTATTCTAAATCCACTAGTGATTACTCAAAAAACTACTGAAAATAATCCTGAGACTTCCGTATACTTCAAACCGAACAATTATTTGCCGATGCTAAGTTACTTACAGTAAGGCAACTATATTTAGTGAGGCAAGTCATGCTTAGTGAAATTTTGGAGTATTGACAAACGCAGAACGCAACTAAACATGAACACTCGCTTTGCCTCAAATATAAATTATTTATTACCTAAAAGAAAAACAACAATAGCGCAGCACCATTTTCCATTTATTGGACACACAAACCAAATTAATAACCGACTTCTCCCAAATACAGGGTTAGTGTTGTAAGTTGGATAAATCAAATGGGTGGTGTATCTATTGAAAATGCCTGCAAAACATAGTTATGTGAGTTTTTAAATTTTGTGAGTACCAAATTTGTTTATCTTATATTGATTATGTAAATGTTCTATTAGGTATAATACTATATTGAAAATGCCCTGACTCGAAACGGATTATCTAGTAAGTAAGGGTCAGATCATTGTCATTATTGTGATTTTATATGTGAAATGTGAAATGTAAATAAATAAATAAAAATAAATAAATAAATTTATTTATACCCAGGGAATAACATTTTTTTTACAAAAGATTATAAATATTACCAAGTAGTTTATTTACCAATTGCCAAGGTACACAAAAAATGTAATTTCTTATACATTTTTAAAAATTCACAATTTAAAAAAAATTGTGTATACATAGTTTTGCAGCATGTTCCAGAGCGCAGTTCTGATTTCCGATACCTTAAACTGACGCTGAAGCGTAAGACTGATCATCTTGCCGTCATATAACAAATTATCAAGATTCAATTCACTCGGTGTACCAATGCAGTGCCCCATGCACCATTGGGTGAGGTAAGGGGAAAGTAGTGGTAGTAGTATTTTTATACATTGCTTACTGCTAAAAAAAAATAATTCGATGATATTGTAATATCGCGCAACTATTGACCAAAAAATGACTGAATATTGTAAAGAAAGCCTTTGTTAAAATTCACAACGTTCCGGACGGACGTGTTAAATAATGATTTCACCCAATATTCTAGCGATATTTTGGTGACAAAAAATCATAATCGATGGAATAAAAATTATATTCATTATTACGTGGTATTACAGTACCTATCACTGACGATAGTATGTTAAAAATATGTGTGTTTTATATTATCAACAAGTTACCTATAAACATAAAAATATTTGAGTTTTTATGTATATAGCGACCTACATAGTATTATGAAAGCTAGGAATTATTTATTCCGAACCTCTATATGTCTATATCTATCTACGTTGCGCAACTTTTTAGCGAGCGCGATGTCCGAACAAACCGACACACAATTCCATTCGCGAGCGTGTTTCAAAATATACGTTAGAAGTTCGTTCGATCTCAATTTGAATCTTTTCCCGCTCTGTGCGCGCGAACTCCGAGCGAGAAAATTGTATTTTCGCCAGTAGCGCGACAAAGTGCGCAATTTAGACAAAAGGGCGGTGAAATATACAGAATGTAGGACACCTTTTGGTAAGGTTGCGCTTAGTGAAAACTTGATGGGGTAAAAGTGTGTTTTTTGGTTGTATGGATGTTTGTTTGATGTACGTGGTATTTACGTTACCTTTTGTCTCGGTGCTCAAAGCTTGCTGTGGTTTTTGTTCTCTGGCAGTCGCGAGTATTGATTGCCCCATGCGCGTTGAATGTAGGTCACACGTGCGGGCGCCCCTCCCGCCTCAACCGGCCTTGGTTTTCTTCCCTTCGCCTAAAGGCAAGAATTTAACATCCCCTTTCGGGAACCTATTCTGGAGTGGATCAACTTCAAAATTGCGGTCTTATAAATCGGGGTAAAAGCATAAAGGAATACCAAGTATCTAACTAACTAACTAACCATCACGCCATTTCCCCGTAGAGGTAGGCAGAGAGGATAGAACGCCATACCACTCTGTCCTGACAGACTTCCTTTGCTTCCTCTACATTCATACGTCTTTTCATGCACATACGCCGGTTATTCCGACTTTTCACATGTCCACTTTCAAGTACTTGACGTACTTGGTCATGTCATGTTTTTCTCGGCCTTCCACGGCTTCTACATCCAGGCACAATTGCATTCAAACATCTTATAGCCGTTCTTTCATAAAAAATATCAATAATCTAAAACGGAAATGGGAGGTTTGACTGTTAAAATGACAATATGTACGTTTAAAAAGTGAAATATATACATGATGTAATATAACTCGTAGTACAAACCGAAAATTGGTCTTAACAAAAAAAAAATTCTTCTCATAAAAGTTTTCATACATATGGCAGATTAAGTGAAATTGCTCAAATTCTTATTACAACGCTTTTTTAAATTTTGTTTTATTTGTGGATAGTATTAATTTGACTAAATATATGATATTTAAAACTATTTGCTAAAGAAATTTGAAGAAAAAAAACAACTTAGTACTCACTTTTCTCGAAAAGTAAGGTACAAATAAAATTTAAAAAATTCTACAAAATCGACTCCAAATAGTAGATTCACTGGTTTCCCGCTTGTACATCGAGTTTTGTTACACTCTGTATACATATAATCGAATATAAATATATTATGTACCTACCTCTAGTGCTCTTTTTTAATTTTTCTAGATCAATATTTACTAATGTACGTCAAAATATACAAAGATACAATTTTTTTCCGTTGTTATATTATTCAATCTGTAATGAATAGTTTAGATGTATGCCAGGTATTTGAAGCTCTGTCATATATTTCTTACACAAGAGTTGGTACCAGGTACCAGGTACCAGGACTCCTCCCCTCGGAGCAGAGTGGTAGCGCGTTTGGCTGCCGTGCATGAGGTCGCGGGATCGATTCACATAGGGGGTCACAATGAAATATTAATAATTCATGTGCGATACCTTGGACTGGTATTACTGAAGCGTAAGACTGATAATCTTGACTTCAGGTAATAAAATTTCAAGATTCACTGCATTTAATGTGCCAATGCAGTGCCGTATGCATCGTTGTCTGCGGAAAGGGAAAGTAGTAGAAGTAGTAGTACCAGGACTCCTTTATTTATTTATTTATTCGCGCCCAGCGCTTCGATTCTGCGCATACGATTTTGTACTGAATTCGTATGCGCAGAAGTGTCTAAAACCTTAGAGAATCGCACCGCAGGCGGCTTTTACAAAACAGATGTTAATATCAATACCAAAGCAATGTTTTTATTAGGAAATTAAAGAACACTTCCATAAGATTGAATGAATTGAATTCATAATTTATGAACTAGTGTTAATTAAGCTTCTTTCGATATGCGATTGTACTTATATTATTGATATCTCAACAGAGACAGAGAAACTCTGGAAACGAATGTGGGTTATCTAGGTGTTTACAATATGCTACGACAGACTGTTGCCGGCACTAACATTTCATTCGATATTATATTAAATAGTTTTTTTTTTAAATAAAAATTCCCTTCAGTTGCATTGGAAAAATAATAATGTGGTAAGCCTAGATCTAGTGCTTTGTGCAGATCAATCCTAGGGCCGTAGGTAAAATGTGAAAAAATTCGCTTTTCTTGGAGACAAGCCACATTGAAGTCGAACTAGTGCGTTATAAGCCCCTAGTACAACCCTACTCTGGGAATCTCTTAAGTACCAACGAGTTGCCAAATATCCCGGAACTGAACGGAATACGGAAGCTAGAGCTCAAGGATATTTATGTTTCATTTATTTATTTATTGAAGCTCTAATTCTTCAATTATGATTCAGCAAAACATAAAATTAAATTAATATCAATGAACTTGTAAATTTTTCATTCAATATCTAAAATTACAACGAACGTAAATTATGAATCGATTAATGTACCTAAATTTTCAATCATAAACTATCGTAGTAAAATATTGATTTTAATCTACCGATTTTAATCTTTCATTTACCTACGATCCTTAGAGATGCATTGATTATTATTCCATATCCGCTCCCTATGTGTAGAATATGGGTTCCACAAACTGTCGCCTAGCCAAGCGATCGGCCGCCAGTTCCCGTGCATCCTCCCAAGTCAGGTCCACGTCCCGCAGCTCTGACGCAAACTGCCGACGGATTATAAACAGTGAACGTTTAGGACGTCGAGAGCCTGATGCCTTATAAAATAGACTCCAAGGATGGTTAAGGATCTCGGGAAGCGTCGTAGTATACGGCCCAGCCAGCCGAAACGCCTTCGCCGGATGACAGTAGATTTATACACTTATTTTCTGTACATATATACAGAACATGTTCCAGTTGTATATATTTTTTTAATATAAAAGAAACATTCTTGAGTTTTTGTGAAATTCACTATATTTCGATTTTGGGGCTGCTTTCAAATTTATCTTCTTATTTTCATATAAAATTCATCGATGAAGATACACTGCACTTGGTACATCAATGCGGTGTCCTATGCATCACTTGATTCACTAGGTGGGAAAAGGAGAAATAGTAGTAGTTTGTGATCTTTTCGAAGACAGTAGATAAGTTTTTATTCAAACATAATATGTATTAAATACAATGATTGATTTATTTTTTATGTATCCTATCTTATAATGACAAATGTAATCAGTACAATAATATGATATTAACTTGCACATTATTTAATCTTGATCGGCTTGGTGCTTGAAATAAGGAATCAAGTCGTGGCGGTGTTGGGATTAGATTTGACAATCATTAGTAGTCTGATAACATTAGTAGTAGATCAAAAATATTCCCCTTCCTTCCTTTTTATTTTCAAATAAAACGATGCCTACTGATTAATAATTGATTAATCAACTGCTTTGATGAAAATTATGGTATTGATAAAAACGTATACAGTTGTTGACGTTTGTTGTTGCTATTTACAGTATTATTTGCTGACATCTCTATGACTTTAGTACTTTGACCACCTAAACATCTTTATGGATAAAGTCGTCTACTAACGTCGCGACGTTAAGAAAAGTGTCGTAATTCAAAATAATGCATTTTATTTTCATAAACAAAATTTACAAAACAAACTTAAAGCTAGATTGCGCCAAACAAGTTGTTACTCATTTTTCGACCCGTTTGTTCCAGGATAACTATCAAACCTACAACTTCATAGAAAATAGCATGCGTTGATATTCAGGTATCAGATTATCGACGTTCGAGGCGACTACGCCTGACAATTCGATGGCAGTTAATTTTTGAACTACGGCACGTCGACCTGAACTAGCCAGTCTAGAAACAACGCAACTTCCTTTACGGAGCCTTTCGATGTAATTAAAAATTCAGCGCGCTCCGGTGATATGTATTTCGTACACCTTGATTTTAAAATAGTATAAAAATGAATATTCCTTGATATTGCTCTTTTATTGACCATTGTTGAATAAAATTTTTCTTATTTTGTAATATTAGCTCTGAAAATTATCTGAACTAGCAGATAACAGTCGGCTCCGTCAGTCGGATGCTAGCCCTGCGGGGCTTTTCGGCGCTTCCGCGCCTCGATTTTTGGTTGTTCCACCTTTAGATGATTGGCTAAAAGTCCCAAACATTGATAAATCAATACATATGTATTTATTAATCAATGGTTGGGACAAAGGTTAACTCCACATCAGTACTCTTTAGGACCATGGATAAGACATGTAATTAAATGCCTTTTGTTAAAAAAAATTCCAAATACAGGAGGGATCTGCTTTTACTTTTCCAAGAAATTGATTTCAAGATTTCCTTTTGGTTTTTTCAAGTTCATTCTCTCATTTATAAAATGTTATATTTTACGAGTACCAACTTCATTTTCCTTTAGGACGTAGTATACATGAAAATATATTACACGTTACATAAGGTGATGAGGTGATTTTTCACAAAAATGGCGCTTAACAAGTTATCCAATTATTATTATTATAACTAATGTCAGCGTTAATTTTGCAATAATAAATTATTTTATTATTATTGATTAAATACTACGAACATCGATAATAACTTACAATCGCGACTAAAAAATACACATATTTAGCGTGTCTTTTGACAGACTACACAGTTTTCTGAACAAGAATCTGTGCAGTTTTCTTTACAAGAAACTGTGCCGTTTTCTGTCCCGTATAAAGTCCGCGATAGAATTTCCCTTTTCTGTGATAGAATATATCTAGTCTTGTCTTAGTTAAGACTTATTTTACGACTGTAACTTTCAGCCTTTTGTAACATAGGATCATGAGATATTTTTATACGTTAACAGCGCTATATAAAATGACTGCCCATAATAATAATTTCCGATATCCGCTTTGATTTAGAAGGAAAAGGTCAAGGCAATTTTTTTTTCGAGTTTAATTTTCTGCTGTGCATTATTAACTGTATTCCTTGTCCAATTCAACGTATATTTACAATTATTCGTGTAATCTAAAAACACGGAAAACTTTACTTAGTTTACTAAACGTTTTGGCGTGTTTATTTAAACGGGAGGGAGGGTGGTGAAATAAAAAAAATCTTCACGGTATATGGCCTATATACCTACCTACCTATACATATTGTGTGGAGAAGTGTAGTAACTCAGTGAGCAAAGTTAGAAACCGGTTGGCTGTTTTTTTTTTTAAATAAAAGTACCTGCATAGATTAAAATAAAGTGTTTTATTTCATCATTATAAAACTACAAAGTGAGTGCTACCTATGTTAATTTTTTTTAATTAGTAGGTATAATGAAGTTGGCCACCTCTGTGTTATGAACTTTTTTAGTACCTACCACTGGCATTTCTCATTACAATAACATTTTCAAATGTTTTAATAAAGTAATTGTAAACAAAAAAAAAATCTTGCCAACCCCCTTCAATTAAATAATTTATTCTCCTGGTGTGCGAAAATATCTCATGGTTCTTGTCCCAAATTCCAGGGCAAAAAGACTGCTTTTGTATGAAGTGACGGCCGAGGACCTCTAAAAAAAATTTTAATGTTGATCCTCACTGGACTCGAACTAGCATCTAACGTTAAAACTAAGTAATACAATATTATACACCAAAAAACTATTATTGAATATTTATATATTATTATCTATTATTTAATTACGTATACAGATCCTCAACCAACAATCAAGAAAATAATATTTGGTATTTTAAAAAAAATCAAATCATGAATGCCATGCATGAAAATTCAAATAAAATGGTTTTTTTTAACTATTGCGTCATCTCTTGAAATTTTTTAGAAGCTTTTTTTCACAGCTCAATAATTTAGCAAGCAAGAACATTAAGTAGGAGGTAGGTACCTACTAGTCTATACGTTGATCCTTCAAGGTAACAACCTATCAGTATTTCTTTAAGGTTTCTCATTTCAAACACAGATGTCAGGTGTCAAAATACTCTTCAATATTTTTCTATAGACTGATTGATGGAGATATCAATAACTATTTACGGAATCTAACTTGATAAATGTTGTTATGGATAACATTGAAAATTATCATAATAATTAGTACAGTTGTAGAAATGTTTAACAGCCATAATCGTAGAACATACTTTATTTCATACTTAACCCCTCACCGCATGGATTTTTTTTAAATTCGAAATTATAATATGTTATGTAGGATACTTAAAAAAATAAAATAAAAAATAAATTTGTTTTTTTCAATTTGTATTCTCTTATTAGAGATAATAATAAATCGGGCTATATCTGGCTTTACACGCATTAAAAACATAAAGTGTAACTTGGCCATATTTGGCACTTCATGCAGTTGGGACTTACATTATAACATTTTAGGTAACTTAAAGAGCTATTTCTTTTAAAATAACACACTGACGTAAGACAATTAATATGTGAAGTTTGAAAAAAAACAAACATAGTAAAACAACGTAAGAAAATATACTATAAAATTTGTTATATACTAGAAAAAAGTACAATAAATTAGTTAGCTACAGACTACGAATTTTTATTCGCATAATTGAAAATAATATAGAAAATGAAATAAAAAGTGACATCTATCGACAAAAATGATCACCAAATAGTATTAGAACGTTGAAGTATTATTATTGAAACCTCTTTGATTTTACCGTTTTCGTCTGTTTTGAATTGTTTTTGATGGACAAACAAAAAAATTATTATCAACCACATAACTACTAATCATCTCGCTATTTCTGCTAGGTATTACATCATATAAATAGAATATTATCTAATCCATCAGGCCAAACACCCTACAATCTACACTTCTTTAGTCATTCTCTTCTCTCATAATTTACGAAAAAGGCATTGACAGCTATTGATAATATTGTGAACTAATAGATTGTGAACTAAGAGACCACTTTAGAGTTCGAAAAGTTTGTATACATTACCACAGAGACCGATAGCATAGATTTTTTTTGTAATGTGGAATGACGAGTGAAATATTGAATATATACCGTTTCCAAGTGTTTTCGTCCGGGGGGGTCCGATGCCTTGCAGGAAACCCGCTTGCACAGCGCGGGTGTAAACTGTGCGCCTCATGACCGCTTGCACAGATTTACGCTTAGACTTGTTCTCTGCGTATCCCAAGGTCCCGTATAAACCAAGACAAGGAATCAACAATATACTGCGAGGCGAATTGACCTTCCTCTTGCCCTTTTGGATTTTTTTCTTTTTAAATACCTCGAATTTTTATCGTCTTTTGGGGCCACGGGGCAGAGGATACAAGATACAACGCCACACCACTCTATCCTGGCACACTTCCCTTGCTTCCTCCACATTCATACATCTTCTAATGCACGCACGCCGATTACTACGACTTTTCACGTGACCATTTTCAAGTATAGGTTTTACTTGATCATGCCATGTCTTTCTCGGCTTTCCACGACTTCTACATCCGGACATACACGCATCGAAAATACTTTTAGCCGTTCTCTCATCAAAAACTAGCAAAACGCATTTAAAACTATGTTTACATGCTTAGGTACAACATAATAAAAAAAATACTTGAAGTAAACATGACTTGGGAGTTGGGAATCGGCGACCGACCGCTTGGCCTGGAGGCAGTTTGTATAATCCAAATTCTCTTCATAAAAAGCAGATATGGATCATATAATATATTATATTATATTACATTAGTCAATGAAATAGGTCCGCCAGATAGGATGACTGGTTGAATATCGTATGTTGTGGTTTGGACTCAGCCGAGGTTGCTGCCGCGTCTTCTCTGGGCGTGGTTGGCGGGGAGCGGGCGGGAGGTGGTTGTAGCAAACGACTAAAAAAGGGGTAGAATTACTAATATCCCTATCACCACTGCTTGGGGTTTTTTATATTGGCATCATTGCTTGGGGGCACACATGTGCAACTAAAATCAAACATATTTAAAACGTTCAAAATGCCCTTGCCAAATTAATTGTACCACCAAATATATTTAGTCAAAGACATAATGTTTAAATATTTAAAAGTATACCTGTTAGGGGTTTCTGTGGAATAGAATCATTTGTCAACATATGTTTGACAACATATATAAAAATAAATTAGAGCACACATATCCAACTAGATTCACATCCATGGGCGGATTAATTGTGCCCAAAACTAAAAATAAGTACGGGCAGAGAGAATTAGAATATTTAATTCCAAATTTTTAAAATATGTTGTCCCATGAAATTAAATCATGTAATAATGTTAGTAAAATTATTTTTACACCAAGAGATTGGTTGGAAGATAAAACTTCTTTATATTGATTCACCATAATTTATTATATATTGACTCAATGTTTGTAGCACTCACTTTGTAGTTTTCCATAATGATGAAATTAAACAACTTTTGTTCTAAACTACTTTTTTAAAATAGTAGTTTAAAACAAAAGTTGTTTAATTTCATATTATATATTGATTCACCATATGTATTTTTCGTATTTTATTTTTTTATATTTTGTAAACTTTTTCAATATTTTCTGTAACTTTTGTTGTTGTATTTCTATGATAAATTTATATTTTTGTTAAAGGCACCCGGTGACAAACGACAAAATTGCGGTTTATCGGGACGGCAATGTTTTTTTCTAATGTTATGTTTATTTTCTTACTAAAGACTTTAATTTTTTTTTTTTTTGAACTGTATATTTGGGCCAGCTCTTTGAGCAGGTTGAGGTGAATGTGTTTATGACAATCTTATGCCCGCTTTATATGGGACAGTTTCTTGTTCAGAAAACTACACAGTTTCTTGTTCAGAAAACTGTGCAGTCTGTCAAACTTCTGTCAAAAGACACGCTAAATATGTGTATTTTTGAAACGCGATTGTAAGTTATTATCGTATGTTTGCTCTCAGGAAATTGTATATTTAGCTAATAATGTAAATATGTTATTGGTTTTTTACGTATTTAAAAGCATACAATAAACCAATGTCTACTTAAACGTTTACATAAAAAACATTGACTGTCATGTCAGCTTAAATCTGACACTAGCACACAGTTTTTCATGCAGTTTTAGCTTTATACGGGACCGTTTTCAGACTGCACAGAAAACTGTGTAGTAAACTGTCCCATATATAGCGGGCTTTAGAGCCAAGACAGTGATAGGGGCAATGAAAGCATTTGGTCGCGTATTTAACCTTCTTTTCTTCCGCTTTTCCAGTTAAAACGGAATCTTTTAAATTTCGCGGATCAGCTTTAAAAAATCGGTAGAGTTGTGCTGGACTGAAAAAAGACTCAATAATCTTTAAAACAGTCTAGGGAAAGGGTGGGGCTTTCACTGTCATATATTAGTCAATCCTCCAAGGGAATGATGTTATATTTCTACAGTTAGTTGTTGTATAATAATACAGTTGTAATATAGTTGTGATACCTTGGACTAATACAATTTTTCTAGCTCAGCGGTGCGATTCTCTTAAGGTTTTAGACACTTCTGCGCATACGAATTCAGTACAAAATCGTATGCGCAGTAGTTCCAAAAAATTACCAGAATCGAGGCCCAGATTCAAAAGTCATATTACACATTCGACTCCAAATATGATGTAGATTCACCAGTTTTCGGGTTATACTACGAGTTTTGGTACACCATGTATAAGTAGGTACCTACCTATGTTTAAAACAAAGTGTGTTTTATTTCATAATTATGTAAAACTACAGTGTGAGGTGTGAGTGTTGTAAATATTCAGTTGATAATAGGTACATGTTGTTATTTTATTCTAGACTGATGTACCTTTACATATATTTTATATCAACTTTCTTAAATTTTAATTTTAAAAAAATACATTTAAAAGGTACTTGTACCGTAAATAATTAAATAAATAAATTTGGTCACCGTATTTTTTCTTGCTTAGTTATGGCTCCAAAAACTTTGAACCAATCAGGCCATGCAATTTTACGAACACATTTAAATAACTTTTTACGACACACAATATTTGTTTATGTGTTAGTATTGGTTTTCTTAACTGCCGATAAGTATACTAAGATTTAGAAATTATAAAATTTTATTAAACATTTATGACAATAACGAAATCGTAATAGTTTATTTAATAATAATAGAACCATAACTTTTGATCAATATTTTAAAAATATTTTTGTGCGGAAGTTTTGGAAAATAACCGTACTTAAGAGTGACAGATTGGCAAAAAGATTTTTTTATTAAGGTTTTGATTTTATGTGGTTATGAGTGTTGACCCTTAGATGGTGGCAAATAAAACGGGTGGTGGCCCAGTAGAGTCGCATACTTTGAGTCAAGATATCCCGGGTTCGAATTTCCAATCCGGCACTATGTGATTATTATTTTCAGTTCAAGCCACTAAGGCTGCATTAAAAATAGTGCATAATACCTATGTACAAATTGAAATAAATGAATTTTTGTGAATAAAAAAAGTTTTTTGAAGTTACCAGAGAGTTCTCATCGTGGCGGATCCATCTGTAATTAAGAGTTGATCAGAATTATTTTTAATTACAAGTAACCGCCCGCAGGCGTCTCTGCAATTTTTATTTTTAATATTTTTTTAGCCAGATTTTTTATATTATAACATTTTGAGTATGTTCAAATACATGCACACAAGTCTGGATTTTATTCCATGACGAGTAGTTATACATACTACTACTATACGAGAGAGGGTATATATGATTTTTTTTATATCTTTACAAAGATAAGAAGCTTTTTCAAACTCGGGTTTATATAAATATTTAAGCGTTTTTAACGATTTTTATTGGAACAAATAAGGAAAATAAAAAATATTAACTGGTTTGGATATTCGCTAATAAGTGGAATAGGGAATGTTGTAATACGTCAAGTGGCCACTTACCCCAGTCAATAAAGATCATAAGGGTCATAAGCCCTGTAAACGCTTGAATATATATATCATGCACTTACCGTCTTACTAATTTGAATATCCATGGAAAGACGTCTATGTAAGCATATAATAGTTTGACGCTCTGCGCCGAATTGTCACCAGAAACTGAAGTAGTACCTACCAAGTATTATTCCCAACTTTGGAAAGAGCATCTTCATCTCTGCAGTGATATAAAAAATTAATATGTACCTAATATTGAAAAATGGATTCAGACAATTGAATATTGGATGACAGAGAACAGGTTTTTAATGAATCCAAGTAAGACCGAAAATCTATGGTTAGCCACTTCTAGACGCCAAAACCAAATACGTGGTAGGTACTACTTAGTTTCTGGTGACAATTCGGCGCAGAGCGTCAAACTATTAGATGCTTACATAGACGTATTTCCATGGATATTCAAGACGGTAAGACAGTAAGACGGTGGGTGCATGCTTCTTCCATCTCAGATAAATAAAAAGTGTCCGTAAGCTTTTACCATTAGACGCAGCATTTGTGGTATTCCGTGTGGATTATTGCAATAGCATACATGCAGACCTCCGAAGGTAAAATTGGACCGACTGCAATAAGTTGTGAATGCTGCAGCATGACTCATCTTTGGAATATCGAAGTACAATCGTATAACATCAACTCTACGTGAGTTAGAGAGAGCAATTTTAGAGAGAGTTGAATTTAACTTATGTTCCCTTGTCCACAAGGCAGTCCACAACAAGGCACCGGAATATCTGAAGGAGCTCTGTCTTCCGGACTCGCTGCAGGAGAGGCGCCTCACACTCCGGTTGGCAGTGGCATCAGCTGTTGGCAAAGTAACCCAGCCAGCGCGAAAGCGAATCACCGAATTTGGGAACGCGCCTTTGCGGTAACGCACTGCCATCTGCTGTTCGTAACTGTGAGAGTGAAGCAGCATTCCGCCTTAAATGAAAAACACATTTATTCTCAAAATCGTTAAATAATTTATTATATTATATATAATAGATACAACATTTTTGGGTGTGTTCAGATACATGTACACAAATCTGGATTTATCCCAAGACAGGAGTAGGTATATATTTCATTTTATATCCCTACAGAGATGATGTAGAATTTTTTAAATTCAGGAATATGGATATTCGAGCGTTTTACAGGGCTTATGACCTGTCATTGGCTGGGTTAAGTGGCCGCTTTACGTACTACAACATTCCCCATTACGCTCATTGACGAATATCCACACCAGGTAACATTTTTGATTTTGTATTTATGTTACGAATCGAAAACCTTTCACCAGCGCCAGCGCGTAACTAGCTTTATCTATGCATTGAACGCTCGTAAACGCCTGTAAACGCTCGAATATCCATATTCCTGAATTTGAAAAAATTCTACTTCATCTCTGTAGGGATATAAAATGAAATATATAATAGAGCAATTTTTTTTTTTTTTTATCTATTTTAATCCTTTATCTTTTTGTTTTTAGGCTTTTTTCATTTTGTTGTAATATACCTACAGGAATGTATAGTTTGTTTAACCATTAACTGCTTACACAGGATTTTAATATTGTGCTATACGCTATAACCTCTTTATACCGTTGTCCTTTTTTTTTATGTGCATTTTATTCACAGTTTTCTCTAGTATATCTACAGTACTGTGTTTTATCATGTACAAGTATCTCAATATGTTTTCCACAATTTTTATGCTTTATATTATGTAGGATTGTAATATTAGGTCCTTACATATGAAATTGGCGTTTTGCCGTACTGGCAACTTTGATCTCAAATATCTTCTCTTTGCCAATTTCATATGTAAGGACCTAATATTTACGACTGTGTACCATTATACTAATATTATGCATTTAATATAGGCTTAATTTTAATCTTAGTTTATTTTGTTGACGCGCCCTTAAGGTAATAGTTTACAAAAAAGGCGCTATAGAAATTATCCATTATTATTATTACACTTGACGTGTCATTGGAAAAATCCAGATTTGTGTGCAAGTAGGTATTTGGATAAACTCAAGATGTTGTAAAAGTGTATAATTATGCTTATTCACATAGCTCGGTCATACTTTTTGTGGAATTTTTCTTATTTTAGGTAACTCTTAAAAATTTACATAAGTCACGTATATTATTTTGATCCGATCGTTTGGCCGATCGCTTGGCCAGGAGGCGGTTTGTGGATTCCATATGCTCCACATAGGGAGCGGATATGGTATAATGAAATTTAAAAAAAAATTAAAAGAAATAAACTAGATAATTCACATACTTAACATAATATATTATGTAGATTGTCCACCATATTAAAAATTTTGGGTCCTAATAGAGAACTATGTCCTTGCACAAAAGCAGTTCTGCAGGATGATATTTCATCATTTTTTGTTAATGATCAGAAGTTGTTAAGAAGTTAATGGTCAGAACCATCCTGACACAAAAAGCTGCCTGACATTCAGTACGTTAGACAACTGCAATATACTTATAAAAAGATAGGAAGGTGGGCGGCAGCTTCAACATCATTTTGAGTGTGGTTTTTTGAAGTTTTGCTAATTGCTTAAAGCGGCTACAGCTTAGAATAGCGCAAAATAGACAGACCGAATTTCTTCGCGATCAATTTCGAAAATTTTTCTGTATTTTTAACAAAAAAAATACAGTATTCCTATCTAAGATTACAGTAAAAACTAGGTATTTAAACTTCTACTCTCATCGAAGGAACGCAAGTGCATGGCACAGAATTTATTGTATCAAATTCGTTAGTAATGATGTCTCTGATCAGGTGGCTCCAATAAGACTGAAAGTAATGTGTCAACATTTAAACAAATGAGATTTCAATCATTCGATCACAATAATAATAAATCTAATGTGGCACGTCCTTTCTAGAAAGTTATTAGAGTATCATCAGAAAATTAAACCCCCCTTTTTCCCTATTCCATATTACAAAGTTTATTTACGTATACAATAAATAGTGCAGGGCT
This sequence comes from Micrasema minimum, assembly GCA_022494985.1. Taxonomy (NCBI): domain Eukaryota; kingdom Metazoa; phylum Arthropoda; class Insecta; order Trichoptera; family Brachycentridae; genus Micrasema; species Micrasema minimum. The sequence goes on from JAGVSP010001496.1 coordinate 90,186, forward strand.
TAATACGCTTCCTTGGGGAACTCCACTTACAATTTGTTTTCTTTCACTCCATGTTTCTTTACTTGCATTATCCGAAATTCTAGTTATGAGGCACCTGTTATTCCTGTCTTCCTCGTGGTCTAGCGGTAGCGCATTCAGCTGCCATGCATGAGGTCGCGGGTTCGATTCCCGATGGGGGTCTTACTTCATTAATATATATACTTCAATACTTATTTAAATATGATAGATATCACATAACAATATTTTATATGTGATCCCTGGACTGGCGGTGAAGCGTAAGACTGATCATCTTGCCTTCATGTGACAAATTATCAAGATTCACTGCACTTGGTTTACTAATGCAGTGCCCTATGCACCAGTGGGTGCGGATAAGGGAGAGTAGTAGTAGTAGTAGTTATTCCTATGTAAGTAGGTATTCCTATGACGTAGTGTAAACGGCTTTAAAAAAAGACTTGTTTTTTTAAAATTTCATTCATATTAACGCCTATACAGTCTTTTCATCAAAAATCCAAAACATATTGTAAAATACATGAAAATGTAAAATATAAATAATACATATAATACACATAAATAGTACATTATTTACAGTATTAATTAGTGATGGTGTGATGATGCATGTAGCTATGAATTGCAGTTAATATGAAAATATGCAAAGTATTACACTAAATTGAATAGTAAAATTGTACAAATTTTATAAGGTAGCATCTTCGAAAATTTTAGCATGGGGTATGTACTTATAATGTATTCAGTGCATCATTCAATGGATGTTTTGGGGAGGTAACAAGTAACAAAAATATGAAAATTTAAAACATTTTTTTTCCATTATTTAAGTTAAATAATAAAAAAAAAAATTATATAGATCTTAATTCCTTGCACACTTCTACTGTAGCAAAAACAGTTTGTAAATCCAACAGTTTTATTTACAAGTCAAAACAGTAAATACTTTTTATTTTAAATTACTTTTTCATTTTTAACACGCCAACCGGTTTCGGAGACACTACTCCTTCATCAGATTGGCAGCGAAACTGATTGGCGTGTTAAAAAAGTAGTATAAAACAAAAGTTGTGTAATTTCATAACTATGGAAAACTACAAAGTGAGTGCTACAAATATTGAGTTAATACTTTTTATATGGTTACTTTTCTATCGCATTTTCACCCATTTCAATACAAAGCTTTCAGAAAACACTCTACTTGGTAATGCCATATGTATCATTAGGCACGGATAAGAAAAGGATGATGATGGAAAAAAAAAATCTGAGAATTATTTCGGCCAAAGAAATAATAAAAAAGAGTCAACGTTTAGAATTATTTTAGATATTGTTTCATATTACATCAGTATAATATATGGCTTTTGCCTCCATCGTCTTTTATCGCGTTTTATTTTTACATACTCAGCACATAACGTTACAAATAACGATAAGACAATGGAGCCTATGGTAGGAAACAATGTGACAAAATTAATATTGTTCATACCTATGTGCTTCTAAACCAAACAATCGCTGTGCAGTTTGACAGTTTCGCACTGCCTCTCGTAGAAGTTAGACCGAATTTTGCAGACCAAGAAATTTTTGCATTTTGGTTTCAAGTATCATTCTAAACTAATAGTGCTTCGGTATTTGATACGATGAGTTGTTCGAGTTCTTCCGTCGTCCTATCTAATTCTAAATGTGTGACCCTAGGGATGAGCCCTAAACTTTTCAAAAAGTTTCTGGAAATAGTGATTCCCAAATTAGACAAGATCAACACAAAATATTGTTCCTACGATTGCATCCAAATATTATTCAGGTGAGTTTTTTGTATTTTCAGTCTAAAAACATAAAATATCGTTTTTCCGGAGAAAATCTTTAAGTAAAATAAATGTGTTTGTGGTAATGTGAAAAGTCGGAATTATCGGCGTGCGATCGTCGATTATTCAGCAAAATTTCAGTTAGTTTTTATTTTATTTACGTGAAATTTTAACCATGAATCTGTGTATTTATTTATTTATTGTATCATTCATATAACATCCGCTCCCTATATGGTGCATATGGTTCCCACTAATTACCTCCAAGCTACCCGATCGGCCGACAAATCTCGCACGTCTGCCAGGTTCACGTCCCGTAGATTAGAATTTGACGTAAACTGCAGAAGGATGCCGGAAACCTAAAGTTTTGTAAAATGAACAAGCATTGGTAAGGCTCTTGGGTTTCAATTTTAGTATATAACCAGTCAGCTGAATTGATTTTGAAAACTACTTTCTCGGTACCAACAATTTTCTTTTTAGTCGGCTGATGAACCATCGCCTCCTGATAATATCGTTCGACGTCCTGCTAATATCGTTCGGCGTCCTGATAATATCGTCCTGTGTCCTGATAAAAGTATCAGGAACACCGAATGATTTACTTCAATCCACTAAGATTAATTCATATTGATGCAACTAATACGCATACAGTTAAAACAAAATTCCGCCTTTATAACTCCTGCATCACACCTGTTCTCCTCTATGGCTGCGAATCGTGGCACCTAACCAGGGCCCAAGATAGCAGACTTCTGAGTTTTGAGAATAGGTGTCTTAGAAGAATTTTAGGTGTGCGGTGGTTTGACTTTGTAAGGAACACAGAGGTGAGGCAACGGAAACAGCAACCCTTGGTATCTACTGTCATCCGGTGAAGGCGTTTCGGCTGGCTAGGCCATATACTACGTATGCCTCTTGTAGCCTATAATATAAAATCGCCAAGCCTACAAGCCTACCATATTCTAAAGGAGTTTTGTTGGCTTTCGTGTTTTTTTAGATGAAAATTATGAAATATTTCACGATATTTTGATGAAATTAATACTTTTAAACAAATTAATATTGATACATTTTAAGACATTTTATGTTTTTTTATCGTCCCAAAATTTGTTTTTCAATGAATTAATTCATGTTTGGTGACAGATGATTTTATTCATAAGACGGAAAGATAAGTTCTGAAACATTGCCCAATCGAACACATTCATGTTGTGTGTTCGATTGTGATAATAAAATATTTTGTATCTTAAAGATAAATTACGAAAAGCATAACAATTTTATAAGCTATTTGGTGGCTACCGTAGTTTAATTCTATTGATTTAATGAGCATTCACTTTCGCAAAGAAATGAATATAAATTTATTTAAAAATAAAAATAAAGTATTTGTGATAAAGTTTTTTTTTGTTATTTCACTGTACCGCAGTTTTATTAAGATGGATATTATTGGTGTACAAAATAAAATACAAATATAAGTGTACTAATAAGTGCCCTATGAAAGAGAGAGTAGTAGTAGTTCTTATGCACCGAGTAACAAAGATGTACATTCAAGCAGGAAACCCGTAAAACTACCCGGAACCCAGAAGTCATAGTTGATTAGTCAAGTCGATTAACTAACTAACTAACTAACTAACCATCACGCCATTTCCCCGAAGGGGTAGGCAGAGAGGATAGAACGCAACACCACTCTGTCCTGGCATACTTCTCTTGATTCCTCCACATTCGTACATCTTCACGTGCACGCACGTCGATTATTCCGACTTTCAAGCACTTGTTTTACTTAATCATGCCATGTCTTTCTCGGCCTTCCTCGACTTCTACTTCCAGGCACAGTCGCATCATATATTTTTTTAGCCGTTCTTTCATCATCGTAAAAGACCTTTCTTAATTTTGTTAATAATACTTATTTCAGCCTTGCACTCTGCTCTAATTTCGACATTTGTACACCTATCATACATAGTCATACCACACATTTGCCTGAGAGATCGCATTTCAACTGCATTCAATCTACTTTCGTCCATCTTTTTTCCAACACCCTAACGATTCACTACCATTAACATAAGGGTTGGTACCAGAACTCCATTGTGAACTGCCAATTTAGCCTCTTTTGATAAGCACTTATTAGATACGACCGCATTAAGGCACCATTAACTCTGTTACCGGCACTTACCCTCCTTTGTATGAAAAAAATGATAGTTGTTACCCCTCAAGAAGTTGATTTTTTTCAGTTAAATTCTTTGTTTTTTTTTTATCAAATATCATCTACTTAGTCAAGTTAATACCAACTAAAAATAAGTCAAAAGCGAATACTGAAATTTAATGATAATTTGTGCAATTGTACTTTTTTATTTTTTTTAAATCTTGTGTTACTTGAGTACAATGTATAGTTATGATACGAGCGCACCACTCTCTTCAAGTAGGCTTTGAAGAGTGGGAGAACTTGAATTCTAGAAATCTTGAGTATAATCGACAGTTTATAACAACTATTAAATGTATTGATCCAATAAAAATACAATTGTATTTTGTAGAAATTAATTTAGTTCATAAAAGTGTTTTGGTGGGCCTCGTAGATTAATAAAAGAAATGAAAAGAAAAAAGCGATTTCGAATAACTAAACATTGTATGTAAAATAAAATAAATCGTTTTTGGTGAATCGGGTTTCAAATTTTGTTGTCAATGGATTCCGGGGGTGTTTTTTTTAAACTATGAAAATCCTTAGCAGAAAGATACATAAATATTTGACATATCTGGACATGTAGAATTGCGTCTTAGACATTTGAGGGCAATTTATTCAATCTTAAACATTTTACTATATTTTTATATAGTGTTTAAGCTAATATTTTTCGTTCACCTTAAAATTTAATTATATTGTTTTTTCTTGGCTAATCATTTATTTGAAATCGGGTCAATAATGTTTTCAACATATTTATGTATTTATTTTTAAAAAATTATTATTTTATTTATTGAAAAAAAAAAGTTTATCTAGAGTACCTACATTATTTAATGACAGTGATAGGGGCAATGAAAGCATTATTTGGTCGCGTATTTAACCTTCATTTCTTCCGTTTTTTCCAGTTAAAATTGAATGTATTCAATTTCACGGATTAGCTTTAAAAAATCGGTAGAGTTGTGCTAGACTGAAAAAATAATTAATAGTCTTGAAAAACAGTCTAGGGAAAGGGTTTCTCTGTTAACAATAGGAAGGAATATGAGATTTGATATATTCTATTATTCGATATATTCGTACAAAAGTTGTTTCTTTAAATGATTTTCGTCACTTAAAAAGTTTTGAAATCAATATTTCAATTCATAATTTTTATTCGGAATTTTTTTAACCCAAAAACGCCATTCTATTATTTAAGTTACCTTGTATGACGCGTTCACGTATTTCCATTAAGTTAGAAAGAAAAATACAGACAGACTCGAAGTAAAGCATTTTTAATCTCTCTTCTTACGGCGTTCGCGACGTCAGACACGTCGTTTTACGTTTTCAGGCGGAATATATTTGCACCTATCGTTTTGTGATTCTGAGGGCAAAGGCCTTTTATTGACAAATACAAATTTTCCAGCCTCTCTTATTCAGGGACCTTAAGCGGTAAAGAAAAATTGTGATTTGTTATTTTTTCATGGAAAAGCAGAACAATAAAATAAAATCTTGCACCCTAATTCCCAAGAATTTGTTGTGCTCTTAGATATATATTTTTTTTCGTTTTGTAGCCATCTTCAGTTGTACTGAAAAATAAATAAAAAATGAGGGTATCGCTTTTTTTTCACAGTGCGTATTGATATATTTTTTCATAACCTCCCTTTAAATATGTTGAAGTACGCGTAATATTTTTTTTGAAGCTTTGTGGATATAAATAAATCCGGAATAGCATTTTGAAAACACCTAAATTTCCAATGCTCGTTTCTGGTGGCCAAATTTATCTCTCTTCCTACCAGAAAGGGCAGAACAAAGTCAGAAGAGCCAGCGGCTTTTTAAAAAAACTTTTTCTTCTACATTCAAAAAACACTATTTTAATATTCAAAATTGCAACATTTTCCTTCAACAAACTACGTACTGCCGAACGTGGTCGTGGCTCCGAAAGCCTTCTCCTTGGAAGACCAGATAATGACTCCCTTTCCATACTTGAGCAGATTAAATGGTGGAGCAAGCATGTTGTATAACATTCGTCATAACAAAGCAACGGTATGTGTGGGAATAACGATGAATATTTTGGCGACTAAGTTTAAGATTTTGAACAGCCGCAGCCGTAATGGAGTCGATTCGAAAATCGCTACAGACGTAATAAAGACTATTATGATGCTCTGTAACTTTATGCTGGGAGATGATCTTGGTATTAAAGTCAACGTCAATGAACCTATTGACGTGGTAAGTAGACTCCAGAATGATTCTGATATTGCTACGAAGGGTGGATTGGAAAACAGACGAAAATTTGCAATGGCTTTCAAAACCCTCGGTGAAAAAAAATAATAACAATTTATATACATATGTGTTTTTCTGGGTTATTATGCAGTGTTTGTGGGCTTTGTGTTGCCAACGTTTCGGAGCACATTGCAGTGTCCATCTTCAGGGCTGATAATAACTCAGAAAAACATAATCTATATTCTGAAGGCCGCGAAAACCTACGAATACAAATATTTACATGTTTTTATACTATTTTATAGATGTTTCATGTTAAAAATGGTTTAACAAGTTTTAGCGACAATTTTATTATTTTATTAAAAATAATGTTGTTATATCGAGAAGCTGTAAATTAAAAATAATAATATTTGTTTTATATTCCATGATCAGCGTTTGTCTACTTTTCAATAATTTATGTATTTCATAAAATTTGTCAATATGTGTCATTTTACAGATCTAGCGTTTAATATTCCTTATTACATTATTAATTTGCTATTTGCCGTGAGTCAATTTCAATAATAATATTTTTTAACGAAACTTTATTATTTCAGCGTTTATTTTTTTATAACAAGCCCATATAATGCCCATAATTTTTATTGTTGCGAAATTATTGTTAATTTAAACTGTTTAAGCGTATACAGGGTGTTACAAAACTTGATGTACAAGCGGGAAACCAGTGAATCTACATCATATTTGAAGTCTTAGTTTTCGAGAAAAATGAGTACGAAGTTGAGTTTTTTTTCGATTTTTTTTTGCAAAATTGTTATCAAATATCATGAATTTAGTTGAATTAATATTATCTATAAAGAAAACAAAATTTTAAAAGTGCGTTTTAATGAGAATTTGAGCAATTTTACTTAATCTGCCATACTTGTAAAAAAAATTAAGAAAGAAAAAAAAAAAAAATTTTAGCTCAGATTAAATAGTCATATTACACAATCGTCTTCAAATACGATGTAGATTCAAAAGTTTTCGGGTTGTACATCGAGTTTTGTTACACTCTGTATTATCTATGGCTAAATGTCAATAATATAAAAATTAGTGATGCCCATATCCGATTGTAATATGCGCAGTCAGTAATGTATATATTGGTCTAATATCCATATATTTTGATAACGTGTTATCCCCTCATCTGTTAGTTATTTCATAATCGAACATCCGTTGTGCATACCTTATTATGCGTAATCTAATATTAAAGAATAATTATATAATCATTATAATTAATTTTAACGAACGTTTTGTTAACGAATATGCGATTGTTCGGTAATGAAATGAAAAACGGATATTTTAATAACTGATTTCAAATGGTGGAAGGCAAACGCTAGAATTTTAGATGAGAAAAAAGATCGCCTTTTTTTTTACCTAAACCTATTATTTTTAGCATATCCGGTAACATAAAAAATGTTAATATTACATATCATATCATAGTAACAAACTTACTTTGAACCAAATATTTTAATTGTTATATCCAAGATAACTGTGTTATTTTTATTCTTATATAAAAAAATTCAAAATTTTAAAAATTGGTTTCGAATGACCTATGTATGTAGATTAAACGGAGGAAAATACTCGTATTATGCGTTATACGTACTTTATAGGTATTTAAAATATGCCAAATCTAGTATGTAGTGTATGTAGATTTTTTTTTAAAATTATATTACTTTTTCAAAGTTCCTTCGGAATACAGATAATATTTTTCTGAGTTATTATGCAGTGCTTGAGGGCTCTGTGTCACCTGTGTTATAAATAGGCAACATAAAGTCCACAAACACGGCATAATAACAAAAAAAAACATTATTTGATATGACTTAATAATAGTTTTTCATAAATATGCTGTTAGTTTAATACAGGGTGGAGATTGAGTGCCCACATTTGAAATAGGTACCACAATTTAAATCTACGAGATGGAGGTATGAAAAATGTAACAAGTTGTTGCAAATTTATGGAAGTGTAATTGAGTATTTAAAAAAAAAATGTATCTCCTGTAGTATTAAATCCCTGTAATATCAATATACCTATTTTCTATGTGCATGCTAGCCATACGAAAATCTTGTTATCAATACAAGTTTAGTATTAATGTACCATTAATTCTTTAACTTATTTTCTGCTTTGTCAAAACTATGCACTATATTTATTGTGAGATTATAGAACTTATGTTCCAGATATTATAATATGCACTTGTAAGAGATTATTTGATAAATAATAACAATAAAAATAATGAAGTGTTAAAAAACTTCAAGATTCGTGTAATACAAAAGTTTACGAAATTGTAAGAAAAATATGAAAAATAGTTTAATAAAATTTTGTCTTACAGAACTCGTATTTACTTCATATTTAAATGGAGGATGGTTTCTGGTTAATCAATTTTATAGAAATATAGACGAAATGTTATTAAATTTAAATATTTGGTAAACCTATGATAAGAATTCATAAGTATGTGTAGTATTTTTGAATAGAAAAATATTATTGTAATATTAAGACGGTTTTTATTATTTATTTTTTTTAAGAATTTTTTTGCATCTTTTCTTATTGCTGCTAATGCGATGCGGCTATGATTTTTGTAACTATTATTTTTATACAAATAAACTAATACTCATATTTAAATATCGTCTTTTATTTATAACAACACATAGGTATTTAGTCAAATTAATACTATCCATAAATAAAACAAAGTAAAAAACACCATTTTAATAAGAAATTGTGCAAAATCAAAAACAGCATTTTAATAAGAATTTTACTTAATCTGCTGTAGGCTTTTATGAGAAGATAAAATTTTTCAAGCTCAGATTAAAAAGTCATATTGCACATTCGACTCCAAATATGATGAAGATTCACCAGTTTTCGGGTTGTACCTAGAGTTTTGTTACTTCGTGTATAAAGAGGCAGACATTCATGGTTCTCACCTGATTCAATTCCTGGTGCGAAACTTTATACGGGGCAGTAAACTGTGAAGTTACTTGTTCAGAAAACTGTACAGTTTCTTGTACCGTTTTCTGAGCACTAAATACTGTGCGGTGTGAATTTTACCCTCTACACGGCACAGTTTAAAACTGTTTGTAGGCATGAGCAGAACGCAACGTTGCCGTACTACCAATCATATCGAATTTGTGGAGATTTAACGAATCTACTGAAATGTACAACCGATTTACCGATGTTGAAGTCATTTTAATGCTAAAGCATTTATGCACTCATAAGCGCAGATAATATATTAATAACTTTAGGAACTTCTACCGATTTTATTAATACATTTATTTTAAACTTTCTGTATAAAGGCGGGTTTATTGCTAAAAAGCAATACCAACAATGGGCCACGCTCCAATATTTTTTTAATTCCGTAATTTTTTTTGTGTGAATAGTAATGATTTTTTGAAAATTTTCTGTGAAAAATTAAAAAATTAAAAATTCAAAGGATTCCTCGTAAAAAAATATTAAAAACGGAGCTTATAAAAACAGGGCAAATTTTAGGTAAAATGGCTCTTCCGGTGATAACGTTCATAAATCAATACAATACAATAAGTAGTTTGATCAACTTAGTGTCAGCTAAACAAACTGTTTCCTTGAAAAATTGACAGTTAACTAACTTCAGACTTATTACGTGTAGAATGACATTCTAAAATAATTTTGCATTTATGAACATAGGTTATGTTTACCAAATTATGACAGATGTAAAAGAACTTTCCCACTATAATCATAAAAATGAACGTTTGTATGAAAATATATGCAGTTTGTATCGTTTTTTTAGAAATATTATCGTAGTGGTTACGTTGTATAAAGCTATTTCCTGTTTATGGGATTCACGGCGGAGGGATGCTTTAAAAGCACCCGTCTCCTAAGCGCACAAAAAGAGTCGTACTTAATATATAGTTGATGCGTAGAACCAGAGAAGTATCTATGTACTTTTTTGCTATTTTAGGCGCTACTTACATCAAAACTTGGTTAAAATGCCTCGAAATTTGATAGACGCATAATACCTAAATAACGACCCGTTTTGGCGGGAAATCGCGATTACGGTATTTTAAAAATTAATTACGGACGTAATATGAATTTAAAAATAAAAAAAATCATACTTAATATATAAATCGCCATTTAAAATTTTTTTTTTTTAAATTGTCCCCTGGCCCATTTTACAATTTGGCAACACTATTAATCTGTCAAATAGTCGATATTCTTTTTTTAAAAATTTCTATCTAGAACTTCTGTTGATATTACATTATATTAATTTCTATTCGTCATCATAAAAAAGTTTATTTGTAATATTACCTGTGCTGTCCTATACTATTGAACATTATGCATATTACTGTCGCCAGCGCCGTGGGTTTTGTGAAGTGTGCAGTTTGCAAACTGTCCCGTATAAAAGCGAAAACTGTCTGGAATGTGGAATATTGAAAGGTCCGGTCCGCGCGACGTTTGGCTGACCTAACATTTAATGGTTTTTATGTAAACGTTTAAGTAGATATTAATATATATAATGCTTTGAAAAACGTAAAAAACAAATACATATTTTATTTATTTTTTTTTTTTTTTTTTTATTTGTTTATGGACAGCCAACAGACATCCACTTATTTTAAATATATATACAACATTTATTTTTAACAATAATGTCCACTTAAAGGCTATCACTTAAGTATCTAAAAATATTGAAACATTTATTATTGTTGCAAAGTACCCATCCTGTACACAGTTGCTTATTTGTAATATGTAAAGCATAAATAAAAATGTTTTAAAGGAAAAGTAACATAACTGAAAAATAAAAGTGGCATTTTTTTTAGAAATTAAATTTAGACAAAATAAAAACTATAATACCTAGATAATCAATGTATGTACAGTGTACAGGATAGGTACTCATCACATACCTTATTAAATTAACTAAATTACATAATTTTTAAAACAAAATACTCGCAGCATCTTTCTTCAACCTATCCAATTTAATATGATTTAAGTCTATATAATTAAACGTATTGTTATACGTGTTGCAAGTTATTAGCTATATTAACAATTCCTGTGTGCAAACATACGATAATCACTTATGATCGCGCTTTTAACTGTACAGTTCTCTGTCCCGTTAAAGTGCGCATAATCGTTTTCATTCCTCCTGGTCCTTGGATATAGAGAGGACCTGCCCCCGTAGGCTCATTTATTTATAGCCCAGTCAAATTAGGGTTTTCGCCTTAACTAATTCCGAAGTTTTTTATTCTTCTTTTATCTTGTTAATTGATGTCCAGGAAAGGTTTCATCAAAAGTACGGATCAATAGGAGGTGAGTTTAAGTCAGGATTTTCAAAAAACCAGAAAAAATAGGCGTTTTTTAATTTTTTCAAAAAATCTCTTCCAAAAAAGTTGAACGACAAAGTAATAGAAAACTAAAAATTCTAACTAAAATAATCTCATTTGAAAAATTACATATTTTACTGATTTTCTTCTGTCAACATCTTTTGTCTTGGAAACGGGCTTATATCTCGTGAACCGTACCTCGCACGATAATAGCGCCAAATTCTGAAATTGCAGAAAATTCAATTTACTCCACAAAATCAGTAAATTGCGTTTTTTTAAAGTGAAATAATTAATAGTTATAGGTAAAAAAAGTGTAAGTGTGTACGCCATGCGCCAGCCCTATTTTACAAATATTGGGGCAAATTAGCTAGATTATTATTATTATATTATATTACATCAACAATATCTAACTTTTTAAATGATTTATTGAACACAAAAATTATGGAAAAAGGAACTAAAAATATAAATAATTTATTTAATCTACCGCCATTTGGATAATTTCGTCCAAAACAAACATAATATAATAAATAACAAACATACATAATTCTTTTCTGAAACAACCTTTAGAGTCTTTCGATAATCTTGAGTTCAAAGGCAAATGCGGAGAAGCTCCTTTTGGTCCACATCAGATTATCCCGTCCAATCCTCACACTAAGTAAAGCAAATTAAAAGCCATGGACCCTTTTGATGTAAATATTATAAGCTTTGTACGCTATAAGCAAGGCAAATAATAATGCAACTCACACATAAAAAATATTTTCAAAACTTGAAACCCTAGGGCCTCTTGCAGTCCACGGCAGCATTCAACTCCAACACCACATCCAACCGATTTTGATTTTTAGCTCGAGAATCAGTGGATTTTTAGTAGCGTAAGGTTGTGTACTAATTGAGTATTTAATATCTCATCAACCATCCATTGTAATCAAATGTATTTAAAGTAGTACATCCTTAAACCAAAGCTACAAAAATAAACTTAACACATTTGTACTGACTGTAACTTCGCATAAATTCTGGCCCCAAAAGTGCATACTCTGTCACTATTTCAATTCATTGATTCTTTTATGAAAGACAATATCTAATGCAAATCTAGTGCATGGGAAAATAAGAGCATAATTTAATCAAAACACGGACATGCATCCGTCTGCATCTTGGACAAAGATATCAGGACATTCAACGTAGGCCACTTATGTCATTTTAACAAATTCAGGTCATGAATCACAGCGTACGCTATCAACTAGCGCGGTTATTGCATTACTTCATGTATTATTATGTTGAATCAGCATTGTTAGGTACGTATCGTACTATCAATAGCAATTGAACAAGGAAGAAAGGATATCCTTCAATCTTCGCAATATATTCGGAACACAGCTCATGATATAATGGTTCCAGATTTAAGGTGAACTTTTTGGAACTCTGTGAGAACACAAAAAAACCAGTAATTTTTCTCAAACCTGGGTGCTTATGACGTTATTTCCCTCTGTTGTAGGACGCCTGTTGAGGTGATTAAATAAATAAATAATATAGTATATATAATACGTGATGTGTGTACAATAATGATCATTTCAATAACTTTAGTATATATTAGGTCCTTACATATGAAATTGGCGTTTTGTATGGGAGGAACATAAAGTTGATTTTTAAAAATATAATATATTTATTTAATCAAAGTATGTACCACTGCTATCTAAGCACTTTTGCCATCTCATAGGTAGTTCATCGATCCCTTTACTAAAAAAACCATTCGGACGGGAATCTATAAAATCTTTGAAGTCGGTTTGGACTGCCCCATCGGAGTTGAATTTTTTCCGTTGCAAGAAGTTATCCAAATTTCGAAAAAAATAGTAATCTGTTGGGGCAAGGTCCGGAGAGTACGGTGGATGTCTTAGACATTTCAATTGAAGCTCTTCTAATTTGTTATATTATATTTTAAAAAAAAATCAACTTTTTATGTTCCTCCCATACAAAACGCCAATTTCATATGTAAGGACCTAATTCAAGCTTTTTCACCTTCCCAATTTGCTTCAAGTGGATTAAAACAGTTTTATCACTAACACCGCAGCCTGCAGCTTACTCGGACGTGGTTTGCGATGGATCCGCTTCCACAATAGCCTTTAATTCTTCATTATCAACTTTGTTCTCCGGCCGTCTACGGGGCTTGTTCTGCAGGTCGAAATTTCCCAGAACGAAAACGTTGGAACCAAAAACGCACTGTGTTTTCTTTTGCGGCACCGTCGCCATACACAACATTTATCCTTCGAGCCGTTTCTGCAGCACTGGTGCCACGGTGGGAACTCGTACTCGTAAATAGCGCGATATTTCAAGTTTTCCATTTTGTAAACTGAGTGACGCAAAGAAAAAAACAATTGAGGAAAAAATAAATAAATTATAATTTTCAAAACACAAATACTTGAGTTGTATAAATTTGAATTTGGAATTCCTAACCAAAGAGAAGATATTTGAGATCAAAGTTGCCAGTACGGCAAAACGCCAATTTCATATGTAAGGACCTAATATATTGCAAAAGTTGTTACCTCAAAAAAAAAAAAAGATTTCAAGTCCACGTCCCGTAGCTCTGACGCAAGCTGCCGGCGGACGTCCAGGACGCCGAGAACCTGATGCCTTGTAAAATAGTACAATCTGTACAATTTACTATGAACGTTTTTCCCAATTTACTCGAAATCTTCATAAATAACATTTAATTTTATTTTTTATTCGTAATTCAGAGTGTTACAGAGTGGTACAAACATTATTTTTAGAGTTAAGCCCGGTTTCTTTAATGCCAAATCATATTTACTAGCGTCACAAAGCTCAATCGTTAACCGGGCTTCTCTAAAAATGATTTTTGTACCCCCTGAGACCCTAACCTCCCGAATTTAGACTGTTCTATCAATAAATTAAATAATATTTTTTTAATGCGTTGATGCATTTTACTGTATATTGGCAGATATGGATATCAAGTACTAGGTGAAATGGGGAATGTTGTAATACAGTGGCCACTTAACCCAGCCAATGACAGGTCATAAGCCCTGTAAACGCCTAAGTATCCATAATCCCTTCCAAACTTCTCGTCTCTGTTGAGATGTCAAATTGTAATGAAATATATGTTAATGTATGTGTCATCGCATTCTGCTGCCTGTCGTCGTGTGAGAAATAATTAAGAATCAACTAAGTCTTTTATTAGAATATTACTTTTTCAATAAAGCGCGCAAGTTAATATTTTGTCGTATAGACATTATAGTCCGCGAGCCAGCGGAAGATCCCGTCTACCTCATCGGATACACGGACAAATCGATCATGCAAGTCATCTTCGGTAAAAGTTATACAAATAGGAAACATTTTTTTGAATGAAACTTTTGATACAGGAATGAAACATTGTTTATGTTATGGCTCAAAACGTCCAAATTTTAAAAATAAACAGTTACTGCAGAACAAACTTGTCCAAACATACGGTAAATTTGTAATTAGCAAACAGCCTAGACAATAACACGAAATAAAATTCGTTTACATGTAGATGACGTAGGTCAAACAATCTCCGTTATATGGCAAAAATTACAGGATTACACCTTACAAAATCCAAATGAACTCGTTTAACGTGTGTTTGGACAAGTTTGTTATGCAGTAACTCTATATTTTTAAAATGTGGACGTACTAAAATATAACATTTTCATTCGTGTATCGATGACGTAGATCCAACAATTTACGTTTTATGGCCAAATTTCTAAGTTTATTCATAAAAATCCATATAAACTTGTGTACCGTCTGTTAGGACAGATTGTCGAGTCACAGTTCTATGTTTTTAAAAGCGAATAATCAAACAATAGCACAATAAAAAAAATTTGTATGGTTGACGTTCGTCAAACAATATACGTTTTATGGAAAAATTTTAAGGATTACACATAAAAAAAAAATCCAAATAAACTCGTTTAACGTGTATTTGGATAAGTTGTTATGCCGCAATTTTATATTTTTAGAAAGTGGACATATAGCACAAAACTAGTTTCATTCATATTCCTGATGACGTAGGTTAAACAAAGAACATTATGTGTATTAATTTCCGGTATTCTACAAAAACTTGTTCCACATCTGTTTGGACAGGTTGTTCTGAATTTTTTATTTTATTTTATGAAAGCAAAAATATTAGAGTATAACACAAAAAAAGTTTTACTTTTGTATCTATGACGTAGGCTAAACAATAGACATTTTAGTGTGTAATTCTTAGTATGAAACATTTCACAAAAAATCGTCTACCGTCTGTTTGGACCAGTTGATCGGCGGCACCTATATATTTTTATGATGTGAAAGTTTTAGGCTATAACACAGCATAGGTTTCATTCGTGTATCTTATGAGGTAGATTCGACCCCAAGAAATGTACTTTTAACGCGAGCTGGTGGCATGTTTAGACCAGTTTAGAGTTGGCAGCCCTGGTTTTTTTTCCAAGTGTAGGCACCATCTAAACCTAGAATCAAGTTTCGTCCGTGTATCTTATGAGGTAGATGGGGCGTGAAAAAGTGTACCGGAAGTACCCATTTTCCTCGCGATCCGACCGATGGATTTTCATAAAATTTGTTTTTTACCTATGATTTTTATCGAAGACGACTTGCATGATCGATTTGTCCGTGTATCCGATGAGGTAGACGGAACCACTGCCGACTTGCGGACTATATTGACATTACAGTAAGCATAATAAAGCCTGAAAAAAAAGTGTTTTGCTCAAATGATAAAATAAAAACTGGCACCCTAATTCCCTAGAATTCGATATGCTCTTTAATACTACTACTACCACTTTCCATTATCCGCACCTAATGTTGCATGGGGCACTGCGTTGGTACACGAAGTGCAGTGTACACTGCTCTATATGTTAAGTTTGTCTGTAAACAACATTATGAGTGTGTGATAAATTAGTGATAAATGAAAATACCTACTCCCGTCTTGGGATAAATCCAGATACGTGTACAGTATTTGAACACGCCAAAAATGTTGTATTAAAAAAGTATTTACGATTTTTAGAAGTAGGTAATATCTTACCTTATAAAAAATATTATAATTTTAGTGACGCCAAGCAAAGTTGCATCGCCAGAATTCGTGTTTAAAAAAAAAACGCAACACAGAGTACCTATACCTATGACTACAGTTATACAAGTTTGGTTAAAAAATGATCGAGATATGATTTTTTTTCTTCGCATACCTAATATTTTTTTCTTCAACATTACTGGTTAGAGTGAGTTAATTGTTGTTTCACACGTTCGTATATTATACATCCGAATCTTAGAACTGGTTCTGAAATGTTATTTTCTAATGATATTTGCACATGATGTCTAACTAACTAACTAACTAACCATCACTTAAATAATTTAATTAATAGCTTCTAGATTTTTACTACTACTACTACTTTCCCTCATCCGCGACTAATGGCGCATAGGGCACTGCATTGGTACACCAAGTGCAGTGTATCTTGATCATTTTTACTACATGAAGGTAACCCTACCTACCGATCAGTCTTACGCTTCAGTACCAGTCTGAGGTGTCACACATGAAATATTAAACAAAAATTATCTTTAATATTAACTTACCATCACGCCATTTACCCGTAGGGGTAGGCAGAGAGGATAGAACGCCATACCACTCTGTCCTGACCGACTTTCTTTGCTTCCTCTACATTAATACATCTTCTCATGCACATACGCCGATTATTTCGACTTTTCACATGTCCACTTTCAAGTACTTGTCGCACTTGGTCATGCCATGTCTTTTTCGGCCTTCCCCGGCTTCTACATCCAGGCACACTTGCATTTAAACTCTTTTTAGCCGTTCTTTCATCACTCATTCGCTCCACATGACCAAACCATCGTAAGAGCCCTTTCTTAATTTTGTCGATAATGCTTATCTCAGCCTTGCACTCTGCTCTAATTTCGACATTTGTACAATGTACACCTATCATACATAGTCTTACCACACATTCGCCTGAGAGGTCGCATTTCAAAAGCATTTAGACCACTTTCATCCCTTTTTCTCCAACACCACGCATCACTACCATACATAAGGGTTGGTACCAGAATTCCGTTGTGTACTGCCAATTTCGCTTCTTTCGATAAGTATGAATACTATTTTCAATAAAGCCTAAGAAAATAGGAATCAAATCGTGGCGGAGTGGGGATTCTAACTGGGGATCTCTAGAATCAGAGACGGCGACGCTACCACTGGGCCACCACCCGTTATAGATAGTAGATACTCCTATCCTTTTATACATATACCATATACCTATAGGATCTTAGATTCCTGCCATTGATGATCATAACCCATACCTATCTATAACATGGCCCATTTCCACGGCTAAGTATAATTTATTATAATTATTATTCCAATATTTCCAAGTCGCTCTTCTCTGTGAACGAAATAAAACGGGCGACTGAACCGTTGAGAGGTACGAAGGTGTGAATTGAAGCACTTAACTCCACAGCAGAAATAGATACAGAGCAGGCGAGTAGGAACTACACACTCCATGGGTTAGTCAGGGTAGTTAGCTAACCAATCCAAATGCGAAACGTTTCAGAACATTTGTATTGAAACTAGCTAGTCCAAGGTTTTACTATAATAATTATAATATGAAGGGGAAAAAAAACGGAGATATTTAAGGTTAAAATGAATCTAACAGAAATCTAAGGAAAATAAGTCATAATGAAAAAGGAATTAAATAATAAAAAAATTAAAATTATATAATAAATAAAAAAACGGCATTAGCTCTCATATTAATTTATATGCAATGCCGTCAAATTAATTTTAAATACGTCAGTTAAATTTCAAACCACGGTTTTCGGAGAAAATATCAAACTATTCTCAGTCATTTAATTTATTTATTTTTTTAACCACCTTAACAGGCAATTACAGAGGGGAACAGCATCACAAACACCCAGGCTTGAGAAAAATCACTTTTGATTTTTGTGTTTGCTCCGGGATTCTAACGGGATTCGAAAGCCGTGAGTCCCGATGATCAGTCAGTGCCAGTCTAATTAATATATCAAATATGAAATATTTTTATGAGAAACTCCGTTTAAATCAATACCTGAAATTGAATCGAAAACGCAACCCAACGCGGTTAAGTGAATATAAAACAAGCCAAAAAGTAGATAATTTATAATCAATCAAATCCCTAATTCAGTCTGAATCTGTAGACTTAGTTTATTATAAATCATATCTTTTATAAAATGTAATGTATTTATGGATTTGCATAAAAATCAAAATATAAAAATAAACCAGTTGTTGACAGTTTTTGATGACTGTTGTAAAAAAGACATATTAACTTATGGAGTTTACGCATTTACAAGTGATCGTACGTGACTTAAGAGTAATGAATATTTTCTGTTTACATTTGTAATCAGTAGATATTACCACATTGTTACCGAGATCTTGAATATAATATAAGTTTCTTCTCAAGGAGGCCAACTTGATAAGTTACAGGAGAGTTATGGCTTATCTTGATTTTCTTTACCAGTTTCCAAGTTGAATGATTGACTGATTTAACCCATAGTTAGTTCACTACAGAAAAATCTGCTCCTCTACCATCTTCATCCCTCAATACCCAGATAACATAAATATGCAGTCTGGAGACGAGCACTGCGGTCAGTCGATTATTACCAATTTAAAGGCCTTCTTGTTGAATTATTTCAATCTTATTAGAAATAGTCTTAAATAATTTAATTAATAGCTTCTAGATTTTTACTACTACTACTACTTTCCCTTATCCGCGACTAATGGCGCATAGGGCACTGCATTGGTACACCAAGTGCAGTGTATCTTGATCATTTTTACTACATGAAGGTAACCCTACCTACCGATCAGTCTTACGCTTCAGTACCAGTCTGAGGTGTCACACATGAAATATTAAACTAATATTATCTTTAATACTAACTAACTAACTTACCATCACGCCATTTCCCCGTAGGGGTAGGCAGAGAGGATAAAAACGCCATACCACTCTGTCTTAACATACTTCCTTTGCTTCCTCTACATTCATACAACTTCTCATGCACATACGCCGTTTATTCCGACTTTTCACATGTCCACTTTCAAGTACTTGTCGCACTTGGTCATGCCATGTCTTTTTCGGCCTTCCCCGGCTTCTACATCCAGGCACACTTGCATTTAAAACTTATTTTAGCCGTTCTTTCATCACTCATTCGCTCCACATGACCAAACCATCGTAAAAGCCCTGTCTTTAATTTTTTCGATAGTGCTTATCTCAGCCTTGCGACAAATAATATTAGATTCTTTATATTTATATTTTTCTGTACGTGTTAACTTTGCGCAATAATTTTATTTTATTGTGTTTACTTTTATGCTTGTGTATTGATGGAAGAAAAGTGAAAAAAAGGCAATTATTCCGTTAATATTTCTTTCAAAATTTTAATAAATCCCCGTAATGTGTTCACTCACCAAAACGTTTTCCACTCAACCCGAAGGCGATGGCGATGTGCTAAACACCCAGGAATAACAGAATCCCTAAATACTTACATAGTATACTGGCTTATCTGGGCAAACGATAATCCTAGAAACATGTAAACAATCAATTTGTTACTTGGGTACCTCTAATTAGTTATTATTTACAGGAAATGGATGTAAACACCACATTTTCCCACGTTTGTATTAGGCCTCGTTTGGATGGGTATGTAGGCGAATGCGAATCGAGCAATCCTCTGTAGCTCAATCACAGATAACTATCGACGTAGTTAAAAACGTGCTAATCACGTGCTAACGCTAACGATTTGAGCGATCACAATGACATACCGTTCAATACCGCGATCGCTGAGCCGAGCATTGACGATCTGAGCCGAGCGGAGCCGATCTACGCTATATCGCGGCCGTCCGTCAAACGTCAAACCATCGCGCTTGTCGGATTTTTTATTATGTCGACTGCTTTTCTCAATATTTGGCTTGCCGAAAACCGGCTAAATTATAATAAAGATTGAATGAAGATTTTGTGCGAATAAGATATATCTCGGGAAATGGCACGCGACTAGTATGCGCTCGTTTAATAATCCCGATCGATAACTTTTAACGCGTGTTCCATTGTGATCGCGAAAACGTTAAACATCCATGGGTAAGAAATCGTTATCACGTCGCTTATTACTGAGTCGGTACTGATCTGTAATCGAGCAACATGTCGACAATTTAGTAACGCATGTATTTTATTATTGATATCCAAACAGAGACAGAGAAACTCTGAAAACGAATATGGATTATCTAGGCGTTTACAGGGCTTATGACCTGTCATTAGCTGGGTTAAGTGGCCACTTGATGCACTACAACATTGATTGCAAAAAAATGCCTTACAATATTCTCAACAGAGGTCACCAGCATAGAAATTTTCTTTAATGCGGAACGACGAAGACGAGTTCAATATAAATATATAGTAGTTTTAAAAATTTGTCTTACATGGTTATTAGATGATGGGCGGAATGGGGAATGTTGTAGTACATCAAGTGGCCACTTAACCCAGCCAATTACAGGTCATAAGCCCCTGTAAAACGCCCTGATATCCACATTCTTTCCAGAGTTTCCCTGTCTCTGTTGGGATATCAATAATATCTGATATCAGCCCCCAACATGGGTATAATCCAGTAATTTGTCTACAAGTATTTGGATGAATTCAAAATGTTGTTAAAAACATGTGTTTTATATTAATTTATCTAAAAATATTTTAGAAGTTTACAAACAAGACATGAGAAGAAAACAGTTTGACGAGTCCCAATTTCAAAAAATTTACACCTACATGCATTTCGATGGCAAAAATTTTGGTTGTCTGTAAAGTCGGTTTACGGACGATAATTTTACGTGATTACGTTATAAGAAAACATTAATTAAAAATAGCATACTTTTATTAATTGAATTGAATTATTATTACTGAATTATCATTATTTTGTACAATACAAAGCAGGAGTTAATTGAAAATTACAACTTTTTCCATAAATTATCATTTATTGCACTCGTTAATTTCACTTTCACTTTGTAGCTTGTGTGCTGCTGCTGTCTCCCTTCTACTCGGACGCATCGGCCGATGGAGTGGAAGAGAGATAGATGCATCATAAACCGAACGCTTAGGCCGATCGTGCCTCTCTATCGCTTGTTCCGCGCTCTCACTTGCACACTCAGCTCAGGCGGAACGTGACAATGAGTCATGCTTTCTCGTGTGTGCAGCCGGCGTTCATCGATTTATTAGACGTTATCACGTCAAAATATATATTTTTTTGATTGTTAACTGAATATTTTCACATACCTAACGAATACTATTTTTAGATTTGAGACACTGTACAATGTACCAGGCGCGGTGAAAACGTCGCATTGGTGGTTTGTTATTGCTCTCCTGAAAAATTAAAAAATGCAGATTTGACAGTAGGGAGCGTCGATTAGAATTTTTATGCAATATTATATTTAATTATAAAATCTTACTTAAATGATTTGTTTTCAGTTATAATAACGATTTTAAACGTATAGTTATATCTTTAGATCATAATATAAATATTACGATATTATTATTGTATTGTGGTAGATTCGTGGACCCGGGATTAGAATCCCTGGTTCGGATCCCAATCCAGCACAACTGGTTTTCTGCTTTCTGACACAGTTATTTCCGACTGCTTGAAAGCAGCACGAAATTGATATACTTCTTACATTTATTTTACCTTTCATCTTACGTCATAATTGTTGACCGATAACTGTTCAGTGTATTCTTAT
The DNA here is from genome assembly GCA_022494985.1 of Micrasema minimum. Taxonomy (NCBI): domain Eukaryota; kingdom Metazoa; phylum Arthropoda; class Insecta; order Trichoptera; family Brachycentridae; genus Micrasema; species Micrasema minimum. Next base: position 112,356 of record JAGVSP010001496.1, read on the forward strand.
TATAGTGATTCTTCCAAGGTTCAGTGCGTTTTTATATCGCACCATGAACACCAAACTGCACCAAATCCTAATTTGTCAAAAATAAACTTTTCTTACCTACTTTTCGAAAATGATTGATATTACATTATATATGATTATATTTATGTCTAACAAACGTATTTCTATCGCTTTCCTTTATCGAGACAATGCATTTTTGAGCATATATGTAGGTAGTTTCATGAAAACAGCGAGATTCAATTTCCATTTTTTGCGATTTCTCAAAAATCGGCTTTTTAAAATTAGGTAGTGATTAGTGCGATATTACCAACCAAAGGAGGCCTTAGACATTCAATTTATTTTTGTCTTACATCTACTGTTCATTGCTTCGGGCTTGTGTCACTATTTTCACCCATGTGCTATAATATGTCATTTAAAAAGGAAACGACTCGGCCCTTGGCTTGGGCTGACTTTTCTTTCTACTCCACATCGGGACACGTCCATAAGCTCCACACAGGGAGTCAATGCGAAAAAACGATGATAATGATGATTTTCCGTAGCACTAATATATTCCAGTTTGACGATTCTAAATTCTACACTGTCTACCGGTAGAGAGCACAAAAAATGTAGAAAATAAATAATTAAGTACATAACTTAGATCAGTGTTTCTTAACCGGGGTGCCAGCGACCCTTGGTGAGCGTTTTGGAGGTCTGGGGGGGCATTTTTAAAATTTTTAACATTTAGGGGGCGCTGCAGAAGGTCGAGTGGGCATTGTATCAATATAGAAAAAAAGCTTATATACGAGCTATGCACACTGATACACTTTCTTTAGGCGCTTTTATTTTTCAAGTTAAATACACACTTAAATCTACACTTTCACGCGCAAAAAAATTAAACTGAGGCATAGTACTCAATATCATGGTTTTTTTTCTACCACAGTTTTTTTTTTATTCGTAGAAAATGAGAAAAAAGAGTTGCATAAAGAAAAGTGAAAATTTAAATTTAATTTTTGAGGAGGGGGGGGGGGGGGGGGGGGGGGGGGGGGGTTGGATAATGTTACCGTGGAAAAAAGGGCGATTCTTTCAATAGGGTTAAGAAACATTGACTTAGATCAATAATATAGTATGGTTAATAGATAAAAATTAAAAATTAGTGATTTAGTCAAGATAATTTTATTTCCCTTATTTTTAAAACTTACATGTATTGTATAAGTGACAAATTATATCCTATTAAAATGTTCAATACTTGTTTACTATTATTATTAGCAGCCAACGTGTTTTGATCATTTTTAATTAAAAATTATATTTTTGGCACCAAAATAATTCAACAATGGATGTTATTAAATTTAAATTACGATTCCTAATAAAATGCGACTTAATAGTCAAAAAAGAATATTTTTATTATTATATTCTACAAAAAATTATTATAATATATAATGTATCTAATCCCTATAGCTATCAAAAATTCAATGATCAATACCTTTGTGTATGTATTTTGGTACTTTTACATCAATACATACATAATGTAATATCGATGGTTTACATTTTACATTTACACAACAAAACTGTTTTACATTTATCATTTTAGAAAAAGAAACTCAATTCACAAAATATAAATTTCTTTTCCATACTCCATTTATACGTTTTTTAATTTTTTTTATGTAAAGTTACTTTTAGTTTACAAATATTGTTTATTTCTTGCAATAAATAGACAGTCAACCAGATATAGTGTATGCCTTCTACCTTAAATGATAACATGTAAATAATTAGGTACGTTTTTTTTATTGCGCATGCATTTGCTTTTTTTGTTATACCTATTTTACTTAGATGTTTATTTGTTTAAAGTTGTAACAATTTTTTTAAAGTAATACATAATACCTATACACAATCACATGATACATTTTGAATACATTAAATATGGCACAAATTCTTAATTGAAACAATGTTTACATTTTAAATAACGTCATAGGTTCCTATAATTATTACGTATATTATATCCTTCGATCGAATGCAAATTAAAGTACTTAAATTAATAGAACAGGCAGATTAGTACAAAAACCCATTATAATAAATTCAATAGTTTATTGGTATAATCTTTAACATTTCCAACCTATTTTTATTATGTTTACCTACGTACAATTTTTAAATTAAAAATGTTTCATCAAATACATAATTACGAGATATTTCATAAAATTTTTACAGTTTTATATGTGATTCGATATAGTTATTGAATTTTATTAATTTTCTTATATTTTACAAAAATGTTATTCAAACATAACTAAACGGATATTTTTTTTTTATACCAATTAACAACATTAATATAAATTTCTTATACTTAAGTGATTAGACTTTTTGGGGGGGGGGTGGTAGGTTTTTTGTGGGTGTGGGGGGGGTGTGGGTTCTGTGTGTGGGGGGGGGGGGGGGGGGGGGGGGGGGGGGGGGGGGGGGGGGGGGGGGGGGGGGGGGGGGGGGGGGGGGGGGGGGGGGGGGGGGGGGGGGGGGGGGGGGGGGGGGGGGGGGGGGGGGGGGGGGGGGGGGGGGGGGGGGGGGGGGGGGGAGGGGGGGGGGGGGGGGGGGGGGGGGGGGGGGGGGTGGGGGGGGGGGGGGGGGGGGGGGGGGGGGGGGGGGGGGGGGGGGGGGGGGGGGGGGGGGTGGGGGGGGGGGGGGGGGGGGGGGGGGGGGGGGGGGGGGGGGGGGGGGGGGGGGGGGGGGGGGGGGGGGGGGGGGGGGGTTATTGAATATTTTCAAAATCTAGAATAACATTTTGATAAATTTCTTAGAGAGATACAAATATTTCAAAATGTAACTAAACGGAAGTATTTTTTAACAAAACAACATTAACTTTTATCTTTATCACTAGGAATATGTTTTATGTAAATACCAAGAATATCCTTGTAAAAAAAATTGTATTGACAAAATAGAAAAAAGATATTCTGACTTTTTTATCCAATTGACAAAATAATAATATTGTACGAATGAAGTTTTTTCTTAAAAATACTTAAGTGATAGACTTTATTCTTTGGCCGTATTTTTGGTACTTTTACAAAAAATTTAAAAATCAGTTAATTTGTTATACTGATTTAATTTACAATTTTCACTACTTATTGCTGCTTTATCACATATATGTTTCTTTTCAAGTAAAAAATAGTTATATTTAATAGTTAAGAGTGTAGGTATAAAAAATATCTGACTCAATGTAATGTTGTAAGGATATTATATAAAGCACATTAAAAATAATTTTACGAAAATTGAGTTCCCTTTTATCAAGGAGAAGTCATTCGTAACAATATCATATTGGTAGTAAAACAGTAGGTTTGTATCTACCAAGTGATACTAATGAAAAGTCGATGAATCTATTCCTTAATATGTTATAATAATTGTTGATAAAAACTTTGTGCACTTAAATTATCCTCAGTTTTTGACAATATCCGCAATCCCTTTTCAATTAATTATTATTAGTATGAAATTAAATAGACTTTTATTACTACTTATTTATATTCTTTAAACTTGGGACAATTTTCAGACTGCACAGGAAACTGTGCAGTTTACTGTCCCGTATAAAGCTAGCTTTAGAAGCGTGAGAATAGTTTTTGAGTGCAATGCCATGTCAAATTGGTCCAAAGCGCACAGAATTTAGTAATCTACAATCCATTTAATCGGTTTTAAGTTGAGACGTAATTTTAATAAAAAGCGATTAATTTAATGTTTGCAATAAAATAAACAAAACATTCTTCAAACACACACCTGCATCTTATTGCAGATTCTCGACACCGCGGTGGCCATCCATCCTTATGTGCACCGGTTGTTATAGTGAAAAAGCATTAGGTATAACTATGTATCTAGGTTGTTATAGTGAAATAGCATTAGGTATAACTATGTATATAGTTTTTTTCCTTGCACTTCTATCTTTGAGAAACACATATACACATTTCTTTCATGGAAATCTCCCACGTATGTCCATAAATCATCATATTATCCGTTATTACATTCAGCATACAATCAGTATGAAACACACTCTCTGCATCGTATTGCAGTTTCTCGACACCCGTGGTGGCCATCCATCCTTATGTGCACCGGTTGTTATAGTGAAATAGCATCAGGTATAACTATGGATATAGTTTTTTTTCCTGAGAAACACATATATTTTATGGGATCTCCCACGTATGTCCCTAAATCATCATATTATCCGCTATCACATTCAGCATACATTCAGTATGAATCGACACCTTATCACTACTTCGTTACTTTGTTATCAAAACAAAACAATATTTTAGAATTGCAAACAATAAAAATAACTGCGGCTCTGTAACGGATATGATACTAAGTACTAAATTAGCATAAAAAATGTTGAAAAATTTAGGATTTATTCAATGAAGTCGCCGTCGCTTTTTTCTTATTGCAGAAAAGAAGATAAACTTTTTTTTATTAATATCTGTTGACAACTGCAGAGTAATTTAATTTTTATTGAAATGGCTGTATTTTTGACATGTTAAATATTTATAAAAAAACGTTAGTTTCCTGTATGTTAAAATAATTTAAAAAATTGAGAGTACTTGTGGTAGTTTGTAGAAACTGAATATATATAATGTAGGTTCTGCTACTTCTACTACTCTCCCTTATCCGCACCCAATGGTGCACGGGTCACTGCATAGAATATATATAGGTACTACTTCGTTCAAAAGGAGGCTACGAATTTTTTACATATTAAAATTTCCAATACTACATACTTACCTATATATTATATGGTACACAATTGTTTTAAGTAATATTTCACTTATTGTTGTCCCAATTTTTCTAATACGCATTTGTTATTTACGCACACTTTGTATTATGATGTAAACTTTAAAATTGCATTTGTTCAAATCGAGTAATCTTGCATTTGATACGTTTGTGTGCTATATTTATTATTGTTTTTTTTGTTTTTTAGTACACGCAGATATTAAATTTTTTGGTCTACTTTCAAATTGGAAATACAAAACGAATAGTCATTACAATTACAATTAATATCTAATCATTTCCATACAAAAGTTGATAATGATAATGCAATAATTATTTTAACTTTAATCTAACTTCATTTAATTTTTTGCTAAAATTTAGTGTTTTTTTAGTACAACATGTACCGATGTACCTACACAGTTTATCAATGCTTCCACAAAAATATGCGAGTAAATTAAAACAACCAAAAAACCTTTTATTTTCTTGCATAAAGAACGTAGATTTTTTAATAATTAACAAACTATGCGCGCGTGCATGACAATCTTTTTTTGTATAACGAAAGTTACTTAAAAATATATATTGATGCAATACTGTTCTAACATTTTTTTTGTAAAAAAGCCTTTAAAAATAAGTATTGATTATCTCACGTATCATAACGTTTTTATATTATACTTATGTAAAATTTACCATTGAAATAGTAAAATTACTGATCCGTAAAAGGAAATTACGCGTTCCACCCATTTTCCAGGAATTCTGAAAAAAAAAAACAAAAATGATTATTGTAGCCTTAGACAATACCAATAAATATTAAAATAGATTCCAAAAAGTAATCATTTTTTTAAATTTAATTTTCAAAAGATTTTAATATCTTAGGTTTTACTCGTGCAATATAAAATACTTTAAACCTAAATAAAAAAACACACGATACTCGACGCATCCTAAACTCCATACTAAGCAATAACAAAATTGTACCTACTTCATTCAATTTTTTGTTTTTGAGTTTTGTTTTGAGTTCATATAATGCGGCGAGAAACTTACTCATCAATTTAAAAAATATACCCATAATTATATAAGAACATGTACAACTAACTCCCTCTCTAAACACGAGTTTTTACTTTATAAGAGAGGTAGGTGGTACCGTTTATAAAAATATTTTTAAAATACCATTTTACATTATTTATGTTTTATGTAACCTTACTTTTGATCTGAATAAATAAAATATGTATATGTATTCAAAACAGTTTTATAAAATAATTATTACATTATCGATCCAATTAGCCGATCCAATTAGCCCCGCACTTTCCAAATAGCCCCGTTTTACGTTACTGTTTTAAATAGGGTAATCTGTAAATCAATTCAATTCAATTTATTCATAAATTCAAAGTTACGTAAGATCATTTTTCATATATATTTTTAAAAATCTATGCCGATTACATCACATGTATTATGGATACCCAGCTTTATAAAATACCTAACAATAGGCCAAGAAAAATATCAAAAATAGGGTCATGCCTTCATCATTGTCTTCGGAGTGCTCATCTAGTGCAGCTATTTTTGGATCAGATACACATTTTGATTTTTAATTTATTCTCTCTGTAAAGTATTTCTCTAGAGACTTGACTGACTAAACCACGTCAAGCCAGTTACATAAAAAGCAGTCCCAAAAAAGACATAATATATTTTCAAAAGCAGCAGATCTACGAGGTGATATTATTTTGCTATGAGTATATCTTATGACTCTTGGTTTATGTGTATTTTCAAGTGGCAATTTAACTTCAAGTAGTATCCTTGAACATGAACTCTAAGCCGTGGATAAAAAAAATAGTAAATTCTACCCTCCTAACCCTAGGTTATGTCACTGATAAGGTGCTTGGGATAATACATACTTCCTTAATTATTATTGATTTATGTAATTTCTTCTGCGCTTATCAATCTTAATAAATAATGCCCATGACGATTCAACTACCGTCGCCCCCCGAAATAATCTATTTATTTATGTATTCAAATAAAATTATTTACATTGCTGATTTTCTAGTCCTGACTAGCTAGGAAACAATACATTAATTTAAAAAACATGTGTTGTTTAATGAAATATTAAATAACTTTTTTTATAAAATGGTGTGAACAGCTTTTGTGCGTGCCTAACCCTTTAACTAGATTTTAATAAATTGCAATTTGAAACACTGCGATATTAAAAATTGCGATTTAAATAAAAATATTTAGGTATTTAATTTTTTTTTTACGAATACTAACTATCCTAATTCCTTCTTCAAAAATTTAGACATTTTATCTCCAGCAGATTTGCAGAAAATGCAATTTACGTCTAAATATGATGATTTGCAATATGAACCTCTTTCTGGCAAAAAATTCTTAAATATGTATTGCTATTCCATTGTTTTACATTGAAGTTAAAAAATGCAATGCGCAATTATGCAAAATACAAAAGGCAACAAGCACGCGGCTAGTATAAAAGTGACTTGTTTGTTTAAATATCCGAGTGCTTATTTTCCTGTTCTGAAAACATTTCACTATGAGAACTTCTATTAATACTTTTATTTCAGTACATAACAATCGTTCCAGTTTGTAAAAACCATGTTCGTTTTCCCATGAGATATGAAACTGATGAGAGTGGTGTTTGGGGCAATTGGGTTTGTCATGTTGGGTTACTAGTTAGTAAGTACCTTGTTTCTGGTGACTCGCAATTAAAATGCGTACTTGGTGTGGTCGATGGGGGTAGTGTTTGGAGCAATTGATTTGTTTATGTTGGATAACTAGTTAGTAAGTACCTTGTTTCTGGGGGACTCAATTGAGTTTGTTATGTTGGATAACTAGTTAGTAAGTACCTTGTTTCTGGTGACTCACGCATTAAAATGCGTACTTGGTGTGGTCCATGAGGGTGGTGTTTGGCGCCATTGGGTTGGGGTTCGGAGATGCTGCCATGGGGTGGAGGTGTCAGGTAGCTCTTCCGGTCCACGTACTGGGTTTGCGGTAGGGTCATCGGTTGGAACGAGCTGCGAAGGGAAGAAAACGGCACTGGAAAAAAAAAGTAAGTACCTTGTTTCTTAATAATATGAGGGTGGTGTTTGGCGCCATTGGGTTGGGGTTCAACGTGTGGAGCGAGCCTTAGTTTTAATAGACAAACACTTTAATCATATTATTATCAACGTGTGGAGCGAGCCTTATAAAAATAATCATAGCCCAGGTTACATTCATATGTGGGTTAAAACTTAAATTTAAAAAATTAAAAAATGCAAACTTTACAAAATGTGATTTCACTTGGAAAGCAAACGCCGCACATCACCATGGTTATTCTCAAAAGAATATAACTAACTAACCATCACGCCATTTACCCGTAGGGGTAGGCAGAGAGGATAGAACGCTATACCACTCTGTCCTGACATACTTCCTTTGCTTCCTCTACATTCATACATCTTCTCACGCACATACGCCGATTATTCCGACTTTTCACATGTCCACTTTTAAGTACTTGTCGTACTTGGTCATGCTATGTCTTTCTCGGCCTTCCTCGGCTTCTACATCCAGGCACACTTGCATTTAAACTTTTAGCCGTTCTTCCGTCACTCATTCGCTCCACATGACCAAACCATCGTAAAAGTCCTTTCTTAATTTTGTCGATAATGCTTATCTCAGCCTTGCACAAAATATATATTTATTGATTTAGATTTTTTTTAAAGTTATCGGAGGCTCGCTATATATACGAATATTTTCTATAGTTTTAATGTACAAGAGGAGTATAAAGAAGAGGATTGTTTCTAAGAGTTTTACGAGGAATATTTATGGAAAGTTTAGAAATTAGTTCAGGACAGTCGATTGCTCCCGAAGCTATTTTTGACAGGAAATGAGAATGTTTTGACAGGCAACCATTTGCTCTGTGAATGCAGAAAAAATAACAAAAAACCTTCAGATCATCAGTAGTTACAATTCGTTTGTAAATCTGATAATTAATAATATAAAAACGAGGATTACTAGTTTGAGTTTTAAGAACACGAAATTTTAATGATCGTATCTCAAAAATTAATTTTCTGATTAACAAATAGATTGCACGTATGATCTTGTATTTTTTTATTTTACAGATAAAATCGGTGTACTCTTCGATCTATTACAACGTCTCCAGCCGTAACCGTTAGCATTGTCACGAACTTTCCTATGTAAAATGTAAAAGCCTCACTCGGGAAGAAGATAGGCATAGCAAAATTTTTCCAACGTTTTATTGAGTATTATCATCATATCCCCAGTAGTTGTAACCCAATAAGATACATTTTAAAAAGTTTCAAGGGGGTTTTATAAACATCCGTTAGTAACTTTTGTTTTTTAATCAGGTAATATTCCATACCACACTATTGTACCGAATGTTACCCGATTAGTAATGTTCCGAACGGAAGTATATAAAACCGGCCCAAAGAGGCTATAAATGGTGTAAAAATAAGTGGTCTGGGTACCGATTGACCCAAATATCTTTTAACTAGGATTCCACAAATTTTTGGAGGGCTAAATTACCCATATACTTAAAGGAATCACTAATATCTATATCCCATATATAATACGTCATTCCGATCATAAAAAGTTTCAATGTTAAAATAAATCCACTTAAAACAATATTAAAGCAATTATTATTCAAGAACTTCGTAACAATCTTCATAATTAATATTTGTATAAACCATAAAATAACGGCAATCCTGTTTTTTATCAAAAAAACTTTTAGCTACAAATCTTGAAGGACAACTGCAGACTTAATTAAATTTACGTAATGAAAAATACCAATCTTTTTGTTACACAAATGAATCGTGGTCGGCAAAAACCACATAATAAGTCGAAAATGAAATAAACAACATTTTGAGTGTGTCCAAATACTTGTAGACAAAAACTGGATTTCACCCATTACGGGCTAATAATATTTGACATCTCAACAGAGACGAGAAGTTTGGAAGGGAATATGGATATCTAGGCGTTTACAGGGCTTGGCTGGGTTAAGTGGCCACTTGATGTATTACAACATTCCCCATTTCACCTAGTATTTAATATCCATATCTGCCAATTATCAGAACTTGTGTACAGTGAAATAGCGCTACGCTTCACATGTGAACACTCTCTGTCATTATTGGCTGGATATGCCTTCATGTAACGAATGATC